>CATOPV010000035.1:0-12830 GCA_951802165.1 Adalia decempunctata
TGAGCGAAAGAGAAGAGCTCGAATCAACAAGAGTCTGTTGGAACTGGAAAAGATGCTGGAAGAAGTGATAACAGTCAAATCCAAGAGCAAGAAAAACGGCAAAATCGAAAAGGCAGACATTCTGGAAATCGCTGTAAACAAGATGAAGGAGATGACCATCGCTCCACGACGTAAGTTTCCTCTCACCTTTTTTCAATTGACCAGAATATTGATTGATTTGCATTTGCAGTCAATTCAACAGCCTTCCGCCAGGGTTACGAAAGCTGTCTCACCGAAGTTAAGTCTTTCTTTGAGAACAACGACTTCGAGTTCAGTCAGGACGTGATCCAACGATTGGAGCAACGAAGGAGGGAGCAGCTGAGTTCGCTGGGATTCTGTTCCGTTATCCGTCACACGAAAGAGCTAACCAGTGATGGAGAGGTCAGTTCTACGTCAGTCACAGCCATTGAAGAATGTGACTCTTCTATGTGGCGACCGTGGGGTTGATTTCATGATCACACAATTCCGTCACGCCGCCTGTCACTTGTCACAACGATTGCATCACCGAATCAGATGCACAGTTCAGTCACCAAAAGTCATGAGACCAGGAGACTACAATTCTCTCACAAAGCACCACCAAAAAACTATTATTTACTTGAATGCCAAATATCGAACAAGTCATGCATCTGATGCACCAGTCACATGTGGACTAATCAATAAAAGGGTCGTTCCTTTTGACTCGTAGTTGCTTAATATCGGGACCCAGACCGGCTCTTGTTTCGTATTCCGCGTATACAGGGAATTTGGGTTTCGTAAGATCGCCAGTTTCCGGATCGAATGGTAGCTCGTCACCAGCTTCATTCTGATGTCTGTTCACGTCAGTCGCGGGTTTCAGTGCCTTGACATCGGACGGAGCTTGCAGCTGGCGTTCCTTTTCCAGTTTTGCTGCATTCACCTGCTTCATGTGAGCCACTGCAAGGTTCAAATTGATTTCCTCTTCAGTCGGAGCCTCGATACGCCGGTAGCGCATCCATGCCTCCCATTCGGGCGGGATGTGCTGATCCCAGTCGTCCTCATTGTCATCAGCAGGAAAGTACCATCGTTTGGGCAGCACGACTCCATCCAACTTCCTCTGATGCGGACTACCTTCCACCTGTTCGAAATAGCGATTGCCCTTATAGTCGATACCGACCAGTGTTTCTTCGCCCTCTTTGCGGACGTTCCGCTGGACCAGATTGTTGACGAGTCGGGCGAAAAAGGTCGTCGGTCTCGCAGTTCGCGACATCGATGCTCTCACCTGATGCAACGACAGACGGCGCTACTCTGTCCGTACGCAAGTCAGAGACAGTGGATTGTGCAGACTCATCGCTCGTCTGACCGGCCGCAACATGCCAGACATGGACGTCGACGAACATTTCGGCGACGGTCTCAAACAGTACTACACGACTAAAATCGAGGAGCTGCAGCTGATCGTGAATGAGAAGACTCAGAACCTGCGTCGTCTGCAGGCTCAGCGTAATGAGCTGAATGCGAAAGGTGAGTTAATGCTGTTGTGACCTGTGTTCCACTGGTCTGACTCTTGTGACTGACAGTGCGATTGCTGCGTGAGGAGCTGCAGCTGCTGCAGGAGCAGGGCTCATATGTGGGTGAAGTGGTGAAGCCGATGGACAAGAAGAAGGTGCTGGTGAAAGTGCATCCGGAGGGAAAGTTCGTTGTCGACATCGATAAGAACATTGACATGAAAGACGTGACTCCCAATTGTCGGGTTGCGCTGCGGAACGACAGTTACACACTGCACAAAATCCTGCCGAACAAAGTGGATCCACTGGTCAGCCTGATGATGGTGGAAAAGGTGCCCGATTCCACTTATGAAATGGTCGGCGGACTAGACAAGCAGATTAAAGAAATAAAAGAGGTGATCGAACTGCCGGTCAAACACCCGGAACTATTCGAAGCACTGGGAATCGCTCAGCCGAAAGGTGTCCTTTTGTACGGACCGCCCGGAACTGGGAAAACGCTGCTGGCCCGCGCCGTCGCTCACCACACGGACTGCACCTTTATCCGGGTCTCCGGATCGGAACTCGTGCAGAAGTTTATTGGCGAAGGGTCGCGTATGGTGCGTGAGTTGTTTGTGATGGCGCGCGAACATGCACCGTCCATCATTTTCATGGACGAGATCGACTCTATCGGATCGGCTCGCATTGAGTCCGGATCTGGCGGCGACTCTGAGGTGCAGCGCACGATGCTCGAACTTCTGAACCAATTGGATGGCTTCGAAGCGACAAAGAACATCAAAGTCATCATGGCTACCAATCGGATCGACATTCTGGACTCTGCTCTGCTTCGACCCGGTCGAATTGACCGTAAGATCGAGTTCCCACCTCCTAATGAGGATGCGCGACTCGACATCCTTAAGATCCACTCCCGAAAAATGAACCTGACACGTGGAATCAACCTGCGAAAAATCGCTGAGATGATGCCCGGCGCTTCTGGTGCCGAAGTAAAAGGAGTCTGCACTGAGGCCGGAATGTACGCACTGAGGGAGAGACGAGTTCACGTGACTCAGGAAGACTTCGAAATGGCTGTCGCTAAAGTGATGGCGAAGGATTCGGAGAAGAACATGTCCATCAAAAAGCTGTGGAAGTAACCATTTTCCTATTCGTGAACTGTAAGCTGCGATCCCAGTCGACTTGTGCTGGGAATTAAAGCGAATTTGCTTTTTATGTAAGTGAACGGCGTTCTCGCTGAGGACTCGGATCTCAGGAGACGCTGAACTTGAGGTGGATGCGTCAGCAAGTCGTGTTATCGTCGTCGTCGTCTGCGGGGAGAGAGGAAATGACTCGTCTAGTAATCTGTCGCGTAACACGTGCACATGAGGTTGGTCCCTATTTCGGGTGAGGAAACGGTCGATAGTCTCACGACTAAAAATACGACCGAATTCCCATCTCAGGACTTGCTGCCAGCAGGAGACAAGATAACGCCATACGCGCCGTGTCATCGGGAACCAGAGGCCGAATTGGTGTGCGAGATGACGGACGGCGATGAGCGACATCCGAAACTCGTTCCGATCCACGCATCTCTCCTCCTCATCGTGACTGTCTGTGTGACCCTTGTCAACAGTCACATCATTAAAAACTTATCCACTGCTCAGAAAGAGTTGCCAGTCACTGTCAACTTTCCATCCCACGTCACAGACGGTGATAATGTTACGTTGACGTGTAATTACGACCTTAAAGGCAAGCCTCTGTACACCGTGCGATGGTACTTTAATTTGCAAGAAGTCTACCGATATACCGAAAATCCCAAACGTATCAAAAAAGTGTCTCCAGTCAGCGATGTGTATGTGGACGTGAGTTCAATGACCCAGAGTCGGTAAGACATCATTGTCTAACGAGCCAGTTGCTTTGTTTTTGCTTTCTTCCCATTTCGGGCCAATGGACAGATGGACTCATCGACACGTGATTCCCTGTACCTGAGAAACATAACTCGCTCCGGCCAGTTTGTGTGTGAAGTGACCGAATATACGACTTTCAAGTCATCCCGATTCGGCGATCGACTCAATGTTACAATCAGCAGTTCGTCATCCTGTTCCCAACCTCTCTATTCTTTGACAATCCTCATTCTTTTGTTGAGCAGCACATTCTCCTCACTCTGATCCCGCTCTCAATTCCCACCTGAAACAAACACCTACCAAACATGAGGCTGGGTAAAGGACGAACTTGTAAAGATGTAACATGCTACGTCCGATAAATATAGTTTCTCTGAAAGATGAGAACGCACATTCCACTTGTGCAGTCCAGCAAAAGGTGTGCCGAACTTTTACCGTCGACGCTCCTCTAACTCACTCCTTACCAACAAAAGACAACAACCAAAGGATCATTCTCGGCAAGGTCCATAAATCAATATTGACCTGAAATGCTCGCACAAATCCATGACTCAGCAATTGTGATGATTGTATGAAGGATAGGGGTGAACAATGTGTGATCTTTGCTATCGAGTCGCGGACCCATGATGAGTCATGAAGGTAAGTGATGAGAACGTCCCTCCGTTCCAGCTGTTGATTGAGTGGATGGACTGATCGCTGGCTCTGCGATCCATGCCCTCCTCACCATGTACCACGAGAAGCAGCGGAAGCAGCTGTGTGCTTTGCATGCCCTCAACAACCTGTTCCAGGATTCCAAAGCTTTTACACAGAAGGATCTGGACGCGATCTGCAAGTCGTGAGTAGCCAGGGTCTGTGTATCTGACAGGTGACTCACACGACGAGAACAGAATATCACCGGATACGTGGTTCATGAACCCTCACAAATCAGCTCTGGGTCTGGGAAACTACGACATCAATGTTATAATGACGGCATTGCAGCCGAAAGGATTCGAAGCCGTGTGGTTCGACAAGCGCCGGTTAGTGTGATGCACCTGTGGCACTGTACCCATGACTCATCCTGCTGTCATCACATGCACAGGAATCCGAAATCAGAGCTTAATCTGAAAGTCATCAGAGGTTTTATACTAAACGTCCCGAATCCCTCACTTAGCAGCCGGAGTCAGCAGTGGATTTATGGACTGGTTTCCCTGCCGCTAAATTTTATTGTGTCCCGCAGACACTGGATCGCTGTCATCCGATGTCCGGATGATGATCTGTTTTACAATTTGGATTCCAAACTGGAAGAACCGCAGCTGATTGGGGACGAGGAGCAGTTGCTGCAGTATCTGATATCAAAGAACAACACATCTGGTTGTGAGATATTCGTCGTCATTCCCCGCCTCGTGGCTGAGGACGAATCGTGGAAAGGATCGGTCCAAATTCCAGACCCATAGTCACCTTTCCTCACAATCCCTGATATGCTGCCACTGACGGCGCTGCCGCGTCACTCGAATCCTCTGCTTTCCGGGACGAGCGACGTTTGCCCGTCGTCCTGTCCTCCCTGTCTCGTCAACAAAACGGACTGTTATTACCGGTGGAATAAAATCGTGCAATGTACTAACCCGATCGTTAGGAAGGGAATAGCTGCGATCAGAGTTTTACGATCATTGATCTCCTGTGTCATCTGAATTAGATTCACGACTTGGCGCAGATAGGATTCCAGTCGCTTGCGTCGTTCCTGCACAACACGAGCATCACGGCTGGAGAATGTCTTTTTGGGCGGGAAGTCGAAGGTCCCGACTATGGGATGATTCTTCTTCAACTTGGAGTGCAGGTCATGGAACTGTGAGTAGCGGCGGTAAACGTTCCACTCCTCGTCTTTGATGCGAATGTAGATCTGGTACACGTGGTGAGAGGATCTCTGCTGCGATGCTAAAAAAGCCGTCGGAATCCAAATGTGGACCAATGGACGCGTCATACTGGACGTAATCGTCGGCATGGAAAAGTCGGAAACGATACTAATCTCATCGAATTCAGATACTTCGACTCCTTGTGGTAGAGGACCTCTCAGATCGATCAGCTCTGCTCGCAGTCGATTAATAATACCATCCTTCATTCCTATCAGACGATGCAATCGGTCGTTAAATTCAACTAGTTCTCCGTGCATCTCAGCCACTTGAACCAATTTCCTCTCATATTCTTGAGCCTGTGTTTTGACAAGAAACGGCAAAAGGGGTGATTGTGTCTGCATTCGTATCTCAAGTGCAACATAAAGGAAAGCGAGTATCTCACCTCCTGTTCCAAAACGTAGGATGGGATTAACTGCTGTTGTACTTCTGATGATAAATCTGAATTTGAGTCCGATTTGATCATCTGGATGGCGGACAGGTAGTTCCTAACCTGCGCTTTGAGAATTTCGTTTTCTTTGGTCATTTCATGGACGAGAGCCTCGTATCGGCATAACTGCTCCTCGTGAGTCTTTTCCTGCTTTTGCAACTGGGACATCAGCTTATCCCTCTCTTCCCTCAATCGAGTCACTGCTTCCTGAGCAGCATCTTGACTCAAAGGCTCCTTTTCGTCGCCACTGGTGCGCACCTCGTCACTGCTGGTCAGATCCCGCTCCACATCCAGGTCATTGCTCGTCCTGTCATCAGACGAAAGCCCGCTCACTGATCGCACATCTTCTTCCAGTGGAGTCAGCATCAGTTTGTTGCTTCCATCCAATTCAGCGGCATTCGGAGTCGACGAGTATGACGCACTGGAAAGTTGACGCGAAATCGGACCATCGCTGTCGTAAGATGGGTCCTCATCTGTCAGACAAACGATGCGGGGAGTGACTTTCCGAGTAACTTGCGCAGGACTAGACGAATAAACGGGGCTGATGGTTCCCGGTTCATCAGATTCCTTTTTCCGCCCGCGAGCTGCAGAGTCCTCATCACCGGTGAAGTTGAACTCAAACTTGTCGATATTGATGGCAAAAAGGATTGATCCCAAAGTACTGGCAGCCTCAATTAGGCAGCGACTGCTCTCTGCACACGAGATCACAGCCCAGTCCTCGTAAAACTGTTGCACCGTCTGGCAAACCGATTCATCAGTCATGGACATGAGGTAGCGTTTGAGTGAGTTTTCGTTCAAAGCACTTCGGAGCCATGCTCTGCCCCGACCCACATCTGTGCCATGAATAGAAGAGACGGAAGAGGTTCATTAGTGGCAGAAAAGGAGCGAGTGGTCTGCAATCCGGATGATAAGCTGATGTGACAGATTGCAGACTGGAGTCTCTGATAAGGATGTCGTACCCGTGTGAATGTTTTTCAGCATCAAATACCGCTCATGGTCATGTTTGTTTAGGAAGTTGCGGACAAAGTGCCAGAATGTGACCGTGTGACCAGAGACAGAAGCACGCGAAAGTCCTTTCGTTGCGATTGCTTTCGTGATCTTAAGCAGACTACGATTGCGTTTCAGTCCGTGAGACAACAGTGCCTCCCAAAGTTCACACAGAGTGATGACCTGATCGTCGTATTCAGTGGCCAGCTCAGTCCTTCCCTTGTACCGTTCCTCGCACTGCCATGCACAGCAGGCGTCATCACACACACACACACACACACACACAAAAAGGGGTAATCAATTGATCAGCTCACAGCTGTCAGGTCGAAGCTCACGTCGACTCACCTGTTTCACCACATTCTGCAGATTGTGCATCAATTTCCGCTTCTCGTCGTCCATACTCATCGTCGCCTCATTGAGTAGAGGTGCAGGTCGAGTGGAGCGATGCGAGAACAAAAGAGAAGGATTAGGTGAGTCAAGTGACTCGCCGTCGACGACGAGAAGCAGCTGCACTTGTGATCAGCTGCGATTCCGCAGCTGATCCGACTCCCGCTGCGACAGACGTCACAACCTCGCTCATTGTCACCATCCCTTTTGTCGCTACCACTCCTATTCACTTTTCACATCTTTCAAAATGATTGGCCACAAGTCTATCCGTCTGAGTCTTCCGTTATTTTCACGAGGTTTCAGCAGCAAAGGCGACAAAGTGGTGATCGTGTCATGTGCCCGAACGCCGGTCGGCTCGTTTCGCGGATCACTGTCTGCACTGCGAGGGCCGGAACTGGGGGCAGCAGCCATCAGATCAGCACTGTCGAAAATTGAGCTTAAAGGAGAAGATGTGGACGAGGTGATAATGGGCTCAGTGTTACAGGCGGGTGTGGGTCAGGCGCCGACCCGACAGGCAGCACTGGCTGCCGGAATGCCCGTCAAAACTGCCACTACGACCGTAAACAAAGTCTGTGCCTCCGGAATGAAGGCGCTGATGTTTGCATCACTGACACTAATGTGTGAAAAGGCAAAAGTCGTAGTGGCCGGTGGGATGGAGTCCATGTCTAACGTGCCATTGTATCTGAAACGAGGAGACACTGGTTATGGCGGTCTGACTCTGGACGACGGCATTCTGAAAGACGGACTGCAGGATGCTTATCAGCCGATTCATATGGGCAATTGTGGTGAGAACACGGCGCACAAGCTGTCCATCAGTCGGCAGGAACAAGACGACTATGCCATCAGCAGTTACGAACGCTCAGCTGCTGCTGCGGCTGCTGGCAAATTGGCCGCCGAAATCACTGCAGTTGAGGTCAAAAGCAAAAAGGGCTGCGTCACCGTCTCTGAGGATGAGGAGTACCGACGTCTGGACAAACAAAAGTTCCGCTCACTGAGGACGGTGTTTGAGCCAAAGAATGGGACGATAACAGCGGGCAATGCGTCGAAGTTAAATGACGGCGCTGCTGCCTGTGTTCTCATGCTCCAGTCCACGGCTCAGTCACTGGGAATCAGGCCACTGGCCGAAATTGTGGACTTTGCGGACGCAGCTGTCGAACCGATCGACTTTCCGATTGCGCCTGTTTTCGCGATGAAGACACTGTTTGAGAGAAACGGTCTGAAAAAGGACGACATCGCTCTGTACGAGATAAACGAGGCATTCAGCGTCGTTCCACTCGCAAACATCAAACTCATGCAATTGGACGTATCCACAGTCAATGTTTTCGGCGGAGCTGTGAGTTTAGGTCATCCGATCGGAATGTCAGGCGCACGAATCATCGGCCGACTGGTCGTGCACCTGAGTCCAGGTCAGATTGGGATGGCCAGCATCTGCAATGGCGGCGGCGGAGCATCGGCTGTCCTGCTGCGCAAACTGTAACCTGTGATCTCTGATAGCAGTCATCCGCAATCAGGAGAAACAAGTGTTCGCCCAGCACTTACTGGCCTATCATTTGGTCAGTCTATTTTTTCACGCCTGAAATAAAACGTTCGTCTTTTATTAGGTGTGCAACAGCCTTTTTTATTTCCGTACAAAATTGTAAATCTGAGGACACAGCAGTGAATGGGAAAGATTTTATACACACAAATATCAGTCATCCCTTTTGATGCCTTTAAATCCCTGCTTCCCTGATGACTGTTGTTTTGCACATGCTGAAGTGGGAGGCAGGAGTGCTGCATGCAGCAGCAGTAACAACAAGGAGCAAGCCTATGATTCGGATTCATACGTTGAAGGCTAAGACATCGCATGCCAGTGTCCGCAGGTTCACCATAACGCACGTCTGTGTCAACTTGAAGCTAGGCACGGAGATAAAGAGCGTCTTCTTTCCATCGCCTTCGCTGACCTTTGTGTTGAACTCTTTCTGGTTCCCCGCAAAGTACACGTGTGGCCTCTCCTCCATGACGAAGGGGTCAATGTCCAGGAACGGATACGCGGCCACCGAGTCCGGAGCAGTGGGGATCATGTGGCGCCAGGTGATGGTCTGGTCCAAGATCTCGACCGCTTCGTCCATGGTCGTCATTTCCTTGATACTTTTAATCACGCGACCACAAGAGCCCAGGACTTGGATCTCTCCAAACTGGGCATCATAGGGATTGGTCGTGCACTTGACGCTGCTGAGGCGGGCACTTTTGGGCAAATTCAACGGATGCATGGCTTGTTGTGGCATCAGGTAACTAGTCAAATCAAAAGGACCAGACATGACGTCGACGGACACGGACGAGCCCATCGTGCTCACGAAGTCATCGATCAGAGCCAAGGTTTCCAGAGTATACGATCGCTCCTTCTTGTTCCATTCGTCCTCTTCTTCCGTTCCTTCCAACACCTCCAGCTCCTTTTCCTGTTCAGCGGCACCTTCGTCCATGCAGTTGCCAGCAATGATGACACGAACGATGCGTGACGCCTTTCTATTCACTTCCTCGTCCTCTGTCCCACTCAAAAAAGCGAGCAGATTGTTGCGAGCCTGTTCCACTTTAGGTTCTGTGCTCAGGGCAAAGGCCAAATCACTGACGAAAAGGATGTACATGTCTTCTGAGGCGAGTACCAGAGGCTTCTGAGGACATGGCGTAGGATAGCAGAAATCTTCGACAAGGAACTTGTTACCATTGTCGAGCTCGTGACCTTTGACGCAGACCATGATTCCTGTCACATGAGTTGGCACGTCGATGCCACTCACTAGCATCACATTCTCTCCTGGCTCTTGCAGGCTGAAGTGGTCAGTGTCGCTAACGAAGCGATCCATCGGTTCTTCTGGTACCTGTGGTGTAAAGTCTGGAGTTAGGAAGGTTAAGGAAGAGGCAGATGATGCATACCAGTTCCAGGTCTTCGCTGACTTCCCGCAGGACACTAGGATGCAGCTTCATGACTTTGAGGAGGCAGCCAATGACAAGGACTGTCTCTCCCCTCCGGTCCATGAGGTCACTGAGGCGGATCAGGCTGACGTCGGTGCCCCAACGTTTGAGAGCTGATTCACGCACCCATTCGTACATCTGATTGTATCGTGCATTGTAGAACTTGTCATACTGCTGGCTGAAGGTCCGGCCCGACACTTTGAAACGATCAAACTTGTAAATAACTGAACAGGAAGGGCGAGATTGGAGAGGCATGAGATCTTGAACCATTTGTGAGCCGGTTGTTTGTTGGAGCGGGAAGCGAGTCCTGCTGCTGGTGGGGAGTCGCAGATGTCGCTATTGGTGTGCACGAGGATCGCTCGTCCCTGGAAATCGTGGGTCGCGACGTCTCTGAGTTCTCCCGTCGCACGCTAACAACCGAAAACAACGGCACTTTCAGCGCCTGACCCTGAATTCACCCGAAAATCCCTGCTCCGCATTTGCTTGCCATCGCCTGCACCGGACCTGATGTATGCTCTGCCGCGTGGCAATGCTAACAAGCTGCTGGTCAAGACGAGGAGAGGTAAGCTTGTCGCCGGTCCGAGTGATGCAATCATTGCTCGTCCTGCTGCCGGAATAACGCAGTCTGCCCTTTGCTCGACCACATGTGCAGGAGTGCCTCAGACAATAGACTGTCCGGGTCAGCGTGAGTCGTCGTCCGACAAGCGTTCCTCCGCTCGCTCCCCGGAGGTCCTGAGGTAAGACCTCTGTTACCGACCTGATAGCCGTAATCAAGGGTTTGATTTGCCGTTTCCCTCTCGTGTCGGCGTTTGAATGCTGGTTGCCATGCCTCCAGCTCGCCTAAGCCTGTCTTTCACGTGCATGGCAACAAGAAGGCGAGCAGTAGTTCCCAAAAACCCCGGATAGCGGACCCTCAGCACAAGGAACTGGTAAAGTACATAAACGAGACGTGGAAGTGCGTGAAGAAGGAGTACGACAGGGACGGTGTCGCCTCTGCCTCTGCCTGTCTCACCAGCGAAAAGACCGGCGCACCGCGACGTCCATCTCTCGTCACAAAGAGTATGTTCTTTTCTCTTTCTGTTCTTCTCTCTGATCTCTGTTTCTTGCACTCGAACAGAGGACTTCGAACCATTTGACCTGGAAGCCTTTTGGGGCAGGCGACTTTTTGAAAAGCTAACCACCAATTGATCCGTGGTTCGAAAATGGAGTGGAAATTTTTGTAGCGCCAATCACCGTAATGACAATGAGACGTGAGCATTAGAATTGTGACAAGGACATTAATCGGCCAGCAATGGACAAAGCCGTCAGTGGAAACAGCACCAAATCCATGAATGCATGTGAAGCCAGTCAATCACTGCAGAAACAAAGACACAACCAGCGGCTTTTTAACTTCTTGTTATTATTAGTACAATTCAATTGTGTAGCCGGTAATGAAATTAGGCTGCAGTACCTGACTCGTGTATGTGTTTGTGTGTTTGTGTCTACCTGTCGTTGAATGTGTGGACGTCTGCGTGGCCGGCATCTCATGTCCACGGTGTTATCAATCAAAAGTCACCGCAGGATGAGAGAAAGGATCCCTGCTTCACATTGAATGACTTTTTCCGGGTCTACGACCTCTTAGTCAGTGTGGTCGACCAAATGTGTCCCTCTGACGGGTGGTAGACTAGAAAGAAGATGAATGTGTGTGGCCAGAGTGAGCTGATTTAGCAGGTGTATAATGCCAGTCTGAGTAACAGGATCCCGGTGGAGAAGAGGCGGGAAGAGTCAGAGAAAGGCAGGGAGGATCACTGTGATGAAAACAGTAATTATTTCTGCTTTTGGCTGCGGCAACATGATACAAAGTTAATTTGGGTGCGCGCACTGGCAGTGAGAGCCGGGAGAGAGAAACAAGAGAGCGGACGCAAATCACATGGACAGGTAAGTGATGTGAGAGAGCGAGTCTGGTGCAGCAGGTGGAAGTGGGTCAGACTCCGGAGACGACGATATCCTGAACGACGATGCACCTGATAGCTGCCGTTCAGATTTCAGGATCAGGGCGATCATCATCTCTTTCTTTAGATTCGGATTGTCGCCGTCAGCCTCATCCTCAGCTCTTACTCTGGCTCAGCGGATGTTTACCTCTCCTGTTTTTCGGGGTCATTGAGATGATTCGCATCTCCGGTCCTATCACCCGAGATCCTGACTGATTTACTTTTCATTAAGTGCTGCGTCTGTGACTGTCGTTCAACTGGTGGGGAGTCACTCGCGTCTGGTCCAAAGGATGACCACATGCAGTCCTAAACAAGCGGAAGAGGTCATTGTCAAAACTATCAGGCGGATCGTGTGCTCAGCAGGAGGAGCGTGACTGGATCGTGACGAAGAATCTGCCTGATCGTAGGTAAAGGTTTTGGGTGATTGGGGAGGAAAATCAAGTCACAGGACGACGGTAGTAAATAATGCATTGCGAATGTGAGCGGAAAGAGCTGCGAACTTCAACAGGATCTTTCGTGTTCAGTGTCCTTCTCGTCTCGTTTTTCTCACTCTCCTGAAAATAGGTTGGCCAGCCTGAATGGATCAAGAGTTGGGGGATGGAGCTAAAAGGAGCTGTTGTTGGATCGACGGCAGCGCCAGGTGAGTGAAAGAGAAGGCAGGCGCAGTGATGAGGATGAAGAAAGCAGGAGTGCGAGTACGAGTTTGAAAGTAACGGAATATCGAAGATGAGAAGAAGTAAAACAAGTTGCTAAACTTGTCTGGCTCGCAGTGCACGACAAGCTGATCCCGAGAGTCACTTGCAGCCGTGATCCATCCCGTGAGCCGCACTCCCGGCTCTTCCTCCTCTTCCTTCATCACC
>CATOPV010000036.1:0-104145 GCA_951802165.1 Adalia decempunctata
ATGTGATGTGATGTGATGTGATGTGATGTGATGTGATGTGATGTGATGTGATGTGATGTGATGTGATGTGATGTGATGTGATGTGATGTGATGTGATGTGATGTGATGTGATGTGATGTGATGTGATGTGATGTGATGTGATGTGATGTGATGTGATGTGATGTGATGTGATGTGATGTGATGTGATGTGATGTGATGTGATGTGATGTGATGTGATGTGATGTGATGTGATGTGATGTGATGTGATGTGATGTGATGTGATGTGATGTGATGTGATGTGATGTGATGTGATGTGATGTGATGTGATGTGATGTGATGTGATGTGATGTGATGTGATGTGATGTGATGTGATGTGATGTGATGTGATGTGATGTGATGTGATGTGATGTGATGTGATGTGATGTGATGTGATGTGATGTGATGTGATGTGATGTGATGTGATGTGATGTGATGTGATGTGATGTGATGTGATGTGATGTGATGTGATGTGATGTGATGTGATGTGATGTGATGTGATGTGATGTGATGTGATGTGATGTGATGTGATGTGATGTGATGTGATGTGATGTGATGTGATGTGATGTGATGTGATGTGATGTGATGTGATGTGATGTGATGTGATGTGATGTGATGTGATGTGATGTGATGTGATGTGATGTGATGTGATGTGATGTGATGTGATGTGATGTGATGTGATGTGATGTGATGTGATGTGATGTGATGTGATGTGATGTGATGTGATGTGATGTGATGTGATGTGATGTGATGTGATGTGATGTGATGTGATGTGATGTGATGTGATGTGATGTGATGTGATGTGATGTGATGTGATGTGATGTGATGTGATGTGATGTGATGTGATGTGATGTGATGTGATGTGATGTGATGTGATGTGATGTGATGTGATGTGATGTGATGTGATGTGATGTGATGTGATGTGATGTGATGTGATGTGATGTGATGTGATGTGATGTGATGTGATGTGATGTGATGTGATGTGATGTGATGTGATGTGATGTGATGTGATGTGATGTGATGTGATGTGATGTGATGTGATGTGATGTGATGTGATGTGATGTGATGTGATGTGATGTGATGTGATGTGATGTGATGTGATGTGATGTGATGTGATGTGATGTGATGTGATGTGATGTGATGTGATGTGATGTGATGTGATGTGATGTGATGTGATGTGATGTGATGTGATGTGATGTGATGTGATGTGATGTGATGTGATGTGATGTGATGTGATGTGATGTGATGTGATGTGATGTGATGTGATGTGATGTGATGTGATGTGATGTGATGTGATGTGATGTGATGTGATGTGATGTGATGTGATGTGATGTGATGTGATGTGATGTGATGTGATGTGATGTGATGTGATGTGATGTGATGTGATGTGATGTGATGTGATGTGATGTGATGTGATGTGATGTGATGTGATGTGATGTGATGTGATGTGATGTGATGTGATGTGATGTGATGTGATGTGATGTGATGTGATGTGATGTGATGTGATGTGATGTGATGTGATGTGATGTGATGTGATGTGATGTGATGTGATGTGATGTGATGTGATGTGATGTGATGTGATGTGATGTGATGTGATGTGATGTGATGTGATGTGATGTGATGTGATGTGATGTGATGTGATGTGATGTGATGTGATGTGATGTGATGTGATGTGATGTGATGTGATGTGATGTGATGTGATGTGATGTGATGTGATGTGATGTGATGTGATGTGATGTGATGTGATGTGATGTGATGTGATGTGATGTGATGTGATGTGATGTGATGTGATGTGATGTGATGTGATGTGATGTGATGTGATGTGATGTGATGTGATGTGATGTGATGTGATGTGATGTGATGTGATGTGATGTGATGTGATGTGATGTGATGTGATGTGATGTGATGTGATGTGATGTGATGTGATGTGATGTGATGTGATGTGATGTGATGTGATGTGATGTGATGTGATGTGATGTGATGTGATGTGATGTGATGTGATGTGATGTGATGTGATGTGATGTGATGTGATGTGATGTGATGTGATGTGATGTGATGTGATGTGATGTGATGTGATGTGATGTGATGTGATGTGATGTGATGTGATGTGATGTGATGTGATGTGATGTGATGTGATGTGATGTGATGTGATGTGATGTGATGTGATGTGATGTGATGTGATGTGATGTGATGTGATGTGATGTGATGTGATGTGATGTGATGTGATGTGATGTGATGTGATGTGATGTGATGTGATGTGATGTGATGTGATGTGATGTGATGTGATGTGATGTGATGTGATGTGATGTGATGTGATGTGATGTGATGTGATGTGATGTGATGTGATGTGATGTGATGTGATGTGATGTGATGTGATGTGATGTGATGTGATGTGATGTGATGTGATGTGATGTGATGTGATGTGATGTGATGTGATGTGATGTGATGTGATGTGATGTGATGTGATGTGATGTGATGTGATGTGATGTGATGTGATGTGATGTGATGTGATGTGATGTGATGTGATGTGATGTGATGTGATGTGATGTGATGTGATGTGATGTGATGTGATGTGATGTGATGTGATGTGATGTGATGTGATGTGATGTGATGTGATGTGATGTGATGTGATGTGATGTGATGTGATGTGATGTGATGTGATGTGATGTGATGTGATGTGATGTGATGTGATGTGATGTGATGTGATGTGATGTGATGTGATGTGATGTGATGTGATGTGATGTGATGTGATGTGATGTGATGTGATGTGATGTGATGTGATGTGATGTGATGTGATGTGATGTGATGTGATGTGATGTGATGTGATGTGATGTGATGTGATGTGATGTGATGTGATGTGATGTGATGTGATGTGATGTGATGTGATGTGATGTGATGTGATGTGATGTGATGTGATGTGATGTGATGTGATGTGATGTGATGTGATGTGATGTGATGTGATGTGATGTGATGTGATGTGATGTGATGTGATGTGATGTGATGTGATGTGATGTGATGTGATGTGATGTGATGTGATGTGATGTGATGTGATGTGATGTGATGTGATGTGATGTGATGTGATGTGATGTGATGTGATGTGATGTGATGTGATGTGATGTGATGTGATGTGATGTGATGTGATGTGATGTGATGTGATGTGATGTGATGTGATGTGATGTGATGTGATGTGATGTGATGTGATGTGATGTGATGTGATGTGATGTGATGTGATGTGATGTGATGTGATGTGATGTGATGTGATGTGATGTGATGTGATGTGATGTGATGTGATGTGATGTGATGTGATGTGATGTGATGTGATGTGATGTGATGTGATGTGATGTGATGTGATGTGATGTGATGTGATGTGATGTGATGTGATGTGATGTGATGTGATGTGATGTGATGTGATGTGATGTGATGTGATGTGATGTGATGTGATGTGATGTGATGTGATGTGATGTGATGTGATGTGATGTGATGTGATGTGATGTGATGTGATGTGATGTGATGTGATGTGATGTGATGTGATGTGATGTGATGTGATGTGATGTGATGTGATGTGATGTGATGTGATGTGATGTGATGTGATGTGATGTGATGTGATGTGATGTGATGTGATGTGATGTGATGTGATGTGATGTGATGTGATGTGATGTGATGTGATGTGATGTGATGTGATGTGATGTGATGTGATGTGATGTGATGTGATGTGATGTGATGTGATGTGATGTGATGTGATGTGATGTGATGTGATGTGATGTGATGTGATGTGATGTGATGTGATGTGATGTGATGTGATGTGATGTGATGTGATGTGATGTGATGTGATGTGATGTGATGTGATGTGATGTGATGTGATGTGATGTGATGTGATGTGATGTGATGTGATGTGATGTGATGTGATGTGATGTGATGTGATGTGATGTGATGTGATGTGATGTGATGTGATGTGATGTGATGTGATGTGATGTGATGTGATGTGATGTGATGTGATGTGATGTGATGTGATGTGATGTGATGTGATGTGATGTGATGTGATGTGATGTGATGTGATGTGATGTGATGTGATGTGATGTGATGTGATGTGATGTGATGTGATGTGATGTGATGTGATGTGATGTGATGTGATGTGATGTGATGTGATGTGATGTGATGTGATGTGATGTGATGTGATGTGATGTGATGTGATGTGATGTGATGTGATGTGATGTGATGTGATGTGATGTGATGTGATGTGATGTGATGTGATGTGATGTGATGTGATGTGATGTGATGTGATGTGATGTGATGTGATGTGATGTGATGTGATGTGATGTGATGTGATGTGATGTGATGTGATGTGATGTGATGTGATGTGATGTGATGTGATGTGATGTGATGTGATGTGATGTGATGTGATGTGATGTGATGTGATGTGATGTGATGTGATGTGATGTGATGTGATGTGATGTGATGTGATGTGATGTGATGTGATGTGATGTGATGTGATGTGATGTGATGTGATGTGATGTGATGTGATGTGATGTGATGTGATGTGATGTGATGTGATGTGATGTGATGTGATGTGATGTGATGTGATGTGATGTGATGTGATGTGATGTGATGTGATGTGATGTGATGTGATGTGATGTGATGTGATGTGATGTGATGTGATGTGATGTGATGTGATGTGATGTGATGTGATGTGATGTGATGTGATGTGATGTGATGTGATGTGATGTGATGTGATGTGATGTGATGTGATGTGATGTGATGTGATGTGATGTGATGTGATGTGATGTGATGTGATGTGATGTGATGTGATGTGATGTGATGTGATGTGATGTGATGTGATGTGATGTGATGTGATGTGATGTGATGTGATGTGATGTGATGTGATGTGATGTGATGTGATGTGATGTGATGTGATGTGATGTGATGTGATGTGATGTGATGTGATGTGATGTGATGTGATGTGATGTGATGTGATGTGATGTGATGTGATGTGATGTGATGTGATGTGATGTGATGTGATGTGATGTGATGTGATGTGATGTGATGTGATGTGATGTGATGTGATGTGATGTGATGTGATGTGATGTGATGTGATGTGATGTGATGTGATGTGATGTGATGTGATGTGATGTGATGTGATGTGATGTGATGTGATGTGATGTGATGTGATGTGATGTGATGTGATGTGATGTGATGTGATGTGATGTGATGTGATGTGATGTGATGTGATGTGATGTGATGTGATGTGATGTGATGTGATGTGATGTGATGTGATGTGATGTGATGTGATGTGATGTGATGTGATGTGATGTGATGTGATGTGATGTGATGTGATGTGATGTGATGTGATGTGATGTGATGTGATGTGATGTGATGTGATGTGATGTGATGTGATGTGATGTGATGTGAATGTGATGTGATGTGATGTGATGTGATGTGATGTGATGTGATGTGATGTGATGTGATGTGATGTGATGTGATGTGATGTGATGTGATGTGATGTGATGTGATGTGATGTGATGTGATGTGATGTGATGTGATGTGATGTGATGTGATGTGATGTGATGTGATGTGATGTGATGTGATGTGATGTGATGTGATGTGATGTGATGTGATGTGATGTGATGTGATGTGATGTGATGTGATGTGATGTGATGTGATGTGATGTGATGTGATGTGATGTGATGTGATGTGATGTGATGTGATGTGATGTGATGTGATGTGATGTGATGTGATGTGATGTGATGTGATGTGATGTGATGTGATGTGATGTGATGTGATGTGATGTGATGTGATGTGATGTGATGTGATGTGATGTGATGTGATGTGATGTGATGTGATGTGATGTGATGTGATGTGATGTGATGTGATGTGATGTGATGTGATGTGATGTGATGTGATGTGATGTGATGTGATGTGATGTGATGTGATGTGATGTGATGTGATGTGATGTGATGTGATGTGATGTGATGTGATGTGATGTGATGTGATGTGATGTGATGTGATGTGATGTGATGTGATGTGATGTGATGTGATGTGATGTGATGTGATGTGATGTGATGTGATGTGATGTGATGTGATGTGATGTGATGTGATGTGATGTGATGTGATGTGATGTGATGTGATGTGATGTGATGTGATGTGATGTGATGTGATGTGATGTGATGTGATGTGATGTGATGTGATGTGATGTGATGTGATGTGATGTGATGTGATGTGATGTGATGTGATGTGATGTGATGTGATGTGATGTGATGTGATGTGATGTGATGTGATGTGATGTGATGTGATGTGATGTGATGTGATGTGATGTGATGTGATGTGATGTGATGTGATGTGATGTGATGTGATGTGATGTGATGTGATGTGATGTGATGTGATGTGATGTGATGTGATGTGATGTGATGTGATGTGATGTGATGTGATGTGATGTGATGTGATGTGATGTGATGTGATGTGATGTGATGTGATGTGATGTGATGTGATGTGATGTGATGTGATGTGATGTGATGTGATGTGATGTGATGTGATGTGATGTGATGTGATGTGATGTGATGTGATGTGATGTGATGTGATGTGATGTGATGTGATGTGATGTGATGTGATGTGATGTGATGTGATGTGATGTGATGTGATGTGATGTGATGTGATGTGATGTGATGTGATGTGATGTGATGTGATGTGATGTGATGTGATGTGATGTGATGTGATGTGATGTGATGTGATGTGATGTGATGTGATGTGATGTGATGTGATGTGATGTGATGTGATGTGATGTGATGTGATGTGATGTGATGTGATGTGATGTGATGTGATGTGATGTGATGTGATGTGATGTGATGTGATGTGATGTGATGTGATGTGATGTGATGTGATGTGATGTGATGTGATGTGATGTGATGTGATGTGATGTGATGTGATGTGATGTGATGTGATGTGATGTGATGTGATGTGATGTGATGTGATGTGATGTGATGTGATGTGATGTGATGTGATGTGATGTGATGTGATGTGATGTGATGTGATGTGATGTGATGTGATGTGATGTGATGTGATGTGATGTGATGTGATGTGATGTGATGTGATGTGATGTGATGTGATGTGATGTGATGTGATGTGATGTGATGTGATGTGATGTGATGTGATGTGATGTGATGTGATGTGATGTGATGTGATGTGATGTGATGTGATGTGATGTGATGTGATGTGATGTGATGTGATGTGATGTGATGTGATGTGATGTGATGTGATGTGATGTGATGTGATGTGATGTGATGTGATGTGATGTGATGTGATGTGATGTGATGTGATGTGATGTGATGTGATGTGATGTGATGTGATGTGATGTGATGTGATGTGATGTGATGTGATGTGATGTGATGTGATGTGATGTGATGTGATGTGATGTGATGTGATGTGATGTGATGTGATGTGATGTGATGTGATGTGATGTGATGTGATGTGATGTGATGTGATGTGATGTGATGTGATGTGATGTGATGTGATGTGATGTGATGTGATGTGATGTGATGTGATGTGATGTGATGTGATGTGATGTGATGTGATGTGATGTGATGTGATGTGATGTGATGTGATGTGATGTGATGTGATGTGATGTGATGTGATGTGATGTGATGTGATGTGATGTGATGTGATGTGATGTGATGTGATGTGATGTGATGTGATGTGATGTGATGTGATGTGATGTGATGTGATGTGATGTGATGTGATGTGATGTGATGTGATGTGATGTGATGTGATGTGATGTGATGTGATGTGATGTGATGTGATGTGATGTGATGTGATGTGATGTGATGTGATGTGATGTGATGTGATGTGATGTGATGTGATGTGATGTGATGTGATGTGATGTGATGTGATGTGATGTGATGTGATGTGATGTGATGTGATGTGATGTGATGTGATGTGATGTGATGTGATGTGATGTGATGTGATGTGATGTGATGTGATGTGATGTGATGTGATGTGATGTGATGTGATGTGATGTGATGTGATGTGATGTGATGTGATGTGATGTGATGTGATGTGATGTGATGTGATGTGATGTGATGTGATGTGATGTGATGTGATGTGATGTGATGTGATGTGATGTGATGTGATGTGATGTGATGTGATGTGATGTGATGTGATGTGATGTGATGTGATGTGATGTGATGTGATGTGATGTGATGTGATGTGATGTGATGTGATGTGATGTGATGTGATGTGATGTGATGTGATGTGATGTGATGTGATGTGATGTGATGTGATGTGATGTGATGTGATGTGATGTGATGTGATGTGATGTGATGTGATGTGATGTGATGTGATGTGATGTGATGTGATGTGATGTGATGTGATGTGATGTGATGTGATGTGATGTGATGTGATGTGATGTGATGTGATGTGATGTGATGTGATGTGATGTGATGTGATGTGATGTGATGTGATGTGATGTGATGTGATGTGATGTGATGTGATGTGATGTGATGTGATGTGATGTGATGTGATGTGATGTGATGTGATGTGATGTGATGTGATGTGATGTGATGTGATGTGATGTGATGTGATGTGATGTGATGTGATGTGATGTGATGTGATGTGATGTGATGTGATGTGATGTGATGTGATGTGATGTGATGTGATGTGATGTGATGTGATGTGATGTGATGTGATGTGATGTGATGTGATGTGATGTGATGTGATGTGATGTGATGTGATGTGATGTGATGTGATGTGATGTGATGTGATGTGATGTGATGTGATGTGATGTGATGTGATGTGATGTGATGTGATGTGATGTGATGTGATGTGATGTGATGTGATGTGATGTGATGTGATGTGATGTGATGTGATGTGATGTGATGTGATGTGATGTGATGTGATGTGATGTGATGTGATGTGATGTGATGTGATGTGATGTGATGTGATGTGATGTGATGTGATGTGATGTGATGTGATGTGATGTGATGTGATGTGATGTGATGTGATGTGATGTGATGTGATGTGATGTGATGTGATGTGATGTGATGTGATGTGATGTGATGTGATGTGATGTGATGTGATGTGATGTGATGTGATGTGATGTGATGTGATGTGATGTGATGTGATGTGATGTGATGTGATGTGATGTGATGTGATGTGATGTGATGTGATGTGATGTGATGTGATGTGATGTGATGTGATGTGATGTGATGTGATGTGATGTGATGTGATGTGATGTGATGTGATGTGATGTGATGTGATGTGATGTGATGTGATGTGATGTGATGTGATGTGATGTGATGTGATGTGATGTGATGTGATGTGATGTGATGTGATGTGATGTGATGTGATGTGATGTGATGTGATGTGATGTGATGTGATGTGATGTGATGTGATGTGATGTGATGTGATGTGATGTGATGTGATGTGATGTGATGTGATGTGATGTGATGTGATGTGATGTGATGTGATGTGATGTGATGTGATGTGATGTGATGTGATGTGATGTGATGTGATGTGATGTGATGTGATGTGATGTGATGTGATGTGATGTGATGTGATGTGATGTGATGTGATGTGATGTGATGTGATGTGATGTGATGTGATGTGATGTGATGTGATGTGATGTGATGTGATGTGATGTGATGTGATGTGATGTGATGTGATGTGATGTGATGTGATGTGATGTGATGTGATGTGATGTGATGTGATGTGATGTGATGTGATGTGATGTGATGTGATGTGATGTGATGTGATGTGATGTGATGTGATGTGATGTGATGTGATGTGATGTGATGTGATGTGATGTGATGTGATGTGATGTGATGTGATGTGATGTGATGTGATGTGATGTGATGTGATGTGATGTGATGTGATGTGATGTGATGTGATGTGATGTGATGTGATGTGATGTGATGTGATGTGATGTGATGTGATGTGATGTGATGTGATGTGATGTGATGTGATGTGATGTGATGTGATGTGATGTGATGTGATGTGATGTGATGTGATGTGATGTGATGTGATGTGATGTGATGTGATGTGATGTGATGTGATGTGATGTGATGTGATGTGATGTGATGTGATGTGATGTGATGTGATGTGATGTGATGTGATGTGATGTGATGTGATGTGATGTGATGTGATGTGATGTGATGTGATGTGATGTGATGTGATGTGATGTGATGTGATGTGATGTGATGTGATGTGATGTGATGTGATGTGATGTGATGTGATGTGATGTGATGTGATGTGATGTGATGTGATGTGATGTGATGTGATGTGATGTGATGTGATGTGATGTGATGTGATGTGATGTGATGTGATGTGATGTGATGTGATGTGATGTGATGTGATGTGATGTGATGTGATGTGATGTGATGTGATGTGATGTGATGTGATGTGATGTGATGTGATGTGATGTGATGTGATGTGATGTGATGTGATGTGATGTGATGTGATGTGATGTGATGTGATGTGATGTGATGTGATGTGATGTGATGTGATGTGATGTGATGTGATGTGATGTGATGTGATGTGATGTGATGTGATGTGATGTGATGTGATGTGATGTGATGTGATGTGATGTGATGTGATGTGATGTGATGTGATGTGATGTGATGTGATGTGATGTGATGTGATGTGATGTGATGTGATGTGATGTGATGTGATGTGATGTGATGTGATGTGATGTGATGTGATGTGATGTGATGTGATGTGATGTGATGTGATGTGATGTGATGTGATGTGATGTGATGTGATGTGATGTGATGTGATGTGATGTGATGTGATGTGATGTGATGTGATGTGATGTGATGTGATGTGATGTGATGTGATGTGATGTGATGTGATGTGATGTGATGTGATGTGATGTGATGTGATGTGATGTGATGTGATGTGATGTGATGTGATGTGATGTGATGTGATGTGATGTGATGTGATGTGATGTGATGTGATGTGATGTGATGTGATGTGATGTGATGTGATGTGATGTGATGTGATGTGATGTGATGTGATGTGATGTGATGTGATGTGATGTGATGTGATGTGATGTGATGTGATGTGATGTGATGTGATGTGATGTGATGTGATGTGATGTGATGTGATGTGATGTGATGTGATGTGATGTGATGTGATGTGATGTGATGTGATGTGATGTGATGTGATGTGATGTGATGTGATGTGATGTGATGTGATGTGATGTGATGTGATGTGATGTGATGTGATGTGATGTGATGTGATGTGATGTGATGTGATGTGATGTGATGTGATGTGATGTGATGTGATGTGATGTGATGTGATGTGATGTGATGTGATGTGATGTGATGTGATGTGATGTGATGTGATGTGATGTGATGTGATGTGATGTGATGTGATGTGATGTGATGTGATGTGATGTGATGTGATGTGATGTGATGTGATGTGATGTGATGTGATGTGATGTGATGTGATGTGATGTGATGTGATGTGATGTGATGTGATGTGATGTGATGTGATGTGATGTGATGTGATGTGATGTGATGTGATGTGATGTGATGTGATGTGATGTGATGTGATGTGATGTGATGTGATGTGATGTGATGTGATGTGATGTGATGTGATGTGATGTGATGTGATGTGATGTGATGTGATGTGATGTGATGTGATGTGATGTGATGTGATGTGATGTGATGTGATGTGATGTGATGTGATGTGATGTGATGTGATGTGATGTGATGTGATGTGATGTGATGTGATGTGATGTGATGTGATGTGATGTGATGTGATGTGATGTGATGTGATGTGATGTGATGTGATGTGATGTGATGTGATGTGATGTGATGTGATGTGATGTGATGTGATGTGATGTGATGTGATGTGATGTGATGTGATGTGATGTGATGTGATGTGATGTGATGTGATGTGATGTGATGTGATGTGATGTGATGTGATGTGATGTGATGTGATGTGATGTGATGTGATGTGATGTGATGTGATGTGATGTGATGTGATGTGATGTGATGTGATGTGATGTGATGTGATGTGATGTGATGTGATGTGATGTGATGTGATGTGATGTGATGTGATGTGATGTGATGTGATGTGATGTGATGTGATGTGATGTGATGTGATGTGATGTGATGTGATGTGATGTGATGTGATGTGATGTGATGTGATGTGATGTGATGTGATGTGATGTGATGTGATGTGATGTGATGTGATGTGATGTGATGTGATGTGATGTGATGTGATGTGATGTGATGTGATGTGATGTGATGTGATGTGATGTGATGTGATGTGATGTGATGTGATGTGATGTGATGTGATGTGATGTGATGTGATGTGATGTGATGTGATGTGATGTGATGTGATGTGATGTGATGTGATGTGATGTGATGTGATGTGATGTGATGTGATGTGATGTGATGTGATGTGATGTGATGTGATGTGATGTGATGTGATGTGATGTGATGTGATGTGATGTGATGTGATGTGATGTGATGTGATGTGATGTGATGTGATGTGATGTGATGTGATGTGATGTGATGTGATGTGATGTGATGTGATGTGATGTGATGTGATGTGATGTGATGTGATGTGATGTGATGTGATGTGATGTGATGTGATGTGATGTGATGTGATGTGATGTGATGTGATGTGATGTGATGTGATGTGATGTGATGTGATGTGATGTGATGTGATGTGATGTGATGTGATGTGATGTGATGTGATGTGATGTGATGTGATGTGATGTGATGTGATGTGATGTGATGTGATGTGATGTGATGTGATGTGATGTGATGTGATGTGATGTGATGTGATGTGATGTGATGTGATGTGATGTGATGTGATGTGATGTGATGTGATGTGATGTGATGTGATGTGATGTGATGTGATGTGATGTGATGTGATGTGATGTGATGTGATGTGATGTGATGTGATGTGATGTGATGTGATGTGATGTGATGTGATGTGATGTGATGTGATGTGATGTGATGTGATGTGATGTGATGTGATGTGATGTGATGTGATGTGATGTGATGTGATGTGATGTGATGTGATGTGATGTGATGTGATGTGATGTGATGTGATGTGATGTGATGTGATGTGATGTGATGTGATGTGATGTGATGTGATGTGATGTGATGTGATGTGATGTGATGTGATGTGATGTGATGTGATGTGATGTGATGTGATGTGATGTGATGTGATGTGATGTGATGTGATGTGATGTGATGTGATGTGATGTGATGTGATGTGATGTGATGTGATGTGATGTGATGTGATGTGATGTGATGTGATGTGATGTGATGTGATGTGATGTGATGTGATGTGATGTGATGTGATGTGATGTGATGTGATGTGATGTGATGTGATGTGATGTGATGTGATGTGATGTGATGTGATGTGATGTGATGTGATGTGATGTGATGTGATGTGATGTGATGTGATGTGATGTGATGTGATGTGATGTGATGTGATGTGATGTGATGTGATGTGATGTGATGTGATGTGATGTGATGTGATGTGATGTGATGTGATGTGATGTGATGTGATGTGATGTGATGTGATGTGATGTGATGTGATGTGATGTGATGTGATGTGATGTGATGTGATGTGATGTGATGTGATGTGATGTGATGTGATGTGATGTGATGTGATGTGATGTGATGTGATGTGATGTGATGTGATGTGATGTGATGTGATGTGATGTGATGTGATGTGATGTGATGTGATGTGATGTGATGTGATGTGATGTGATGTGATGTGATGTGATGTGATGTGATGTGATGTGATGTGATGTGATGTGATGTGATGTGATGTGATGTGATGTGATGTGATGTGATGTGATGTGATGTGATGTGATGTGATGTGATGTGATGTGATGTGATGTGATGTGATGTGATGTGATGTGATGTGATGTGATGTGATGTGATGTGATGTGATGTGATGTGATGTGATGTGATGTGATGTGATGTGATGTGATGTGATGTGATGTGATGTGATGTGATGTGATGTGATGTGATGTGATGTGATGTGATGTGATGTGATGTGATGTGATGTGATGTGATGTGATGTGATGTGATGTGATGTGATGTGATGTGATGTGATGTGATGTGATGTGATGTGATGTGATGTGATGTGATGTGATGTGATGTGATGTGATGTGATGTGATGTGATGTGATGTGATGTGATGTGATGTGATGTGATGTGATGTGATGTGATGTGATGTGATGTGATGTGATGTGATGTGATGTGATGTGATGTGATGTGATGTTACGTGCAAATTTGAATTAAATGAATACTTTCACTAGCTGTAACACAAATAAGATGGACCAGGCTCGCGAACTAGCTCTAAGTGGAGAAGGGGTGGGTTTCTCGATAAATAGGGGCGCCAGATAGTTTAAAACAAACTTTTGAAATCGTTACTTTCACTTTATTGACTCAAAACTACCAAAATGAAATTGTTGTTAAATGAAAGTCTAATAAAATATTTGATCTTTGATGTTTAATCAAAAGTTTATGATGAGAAAATTATATATTCATCAAGAAACAATACCAGAATTAAGTTAATTATGACAATAATTTTAGGAAAAGGGATGAAGGCCGGCTTTCATTTACAGGTTAACCTTACAATACTCAAGTGAAAATAGTCAGGTAAAATAGTCTAGAATTGAAACCATGCAATAATTTCAGTATTATATAGTCCAGTTGTTATATCACTTAATAGCGTTCTTAAAATTTGGAGACTGAAAATGAGTCTGGAGAGAAATGAAAAATAAAATTGTACTCATCCAGTAGGTATCGTGCAACTCAGAAGACGGCTTCAACGGTCACTTCCAAGGGATGATATCCCAGATGAAGGGTAAGGGTTGTTCAAATTCTTTAAGTTGCTAGGTCTTCAGGGGTGTTGAAAAGTGGTTGTTGTTCCTGCGGTTGCATACACCAAACGGCCAAAATATGTATGTAAATCCAATAATGAAGGTCTAATTTAGGAAAAGCCTGAAATTCGATTCAGTTGTTGAACTAGTTTGATTATTATCCATAATTTTAATAATTTTACCTAAGATGGTGGTCGGCTTTTCTCGAATGTTCTTCTGTAGTGAACATTAAATCCCGTATGAAACGGAAATTCTGTCTGATTTCCAAAAATCCAAAATCCAATAAATCGACAGAATTCAATGAATTCAACAATCCAAAATAATCCGAAAATATCGTGTGAATATATTATTTCACAAATTAGAACGTCG
This sequence comes from Adalia decempunctata, assembly GCA_951802165.1. Taxonomy (NCBI): domain Eukaryota; kingdom Metazoa; phylum Arthropoda; class Insecta; order Coleoptera; family Coccinellidae; genus Adalia; species Adalia decempunctata. The sequence continues at coordinate 15,229 of CATOPV010000036.1, forward strand.
AATTTCGAACACCTTATTCAGAAGAAAACGTAAATCGTAATGGAAATTTCTCGATTTCATATGGCGTTGGGAATTAAAGGACCACTTTTTTTTGTTCGCGAAGATAACCGATGTTTTATTGATTGCCTAGTTCTCAAAATTTAAGGAGCATTCAGTTACTTCGAAAAACCCAAAATTATCCTACGTTACAAATCCCCCCCTTACCAGAAAAAAAATTCACTGAAAGTTAATTTTCTTCTCCATTCTTCCTAAAATGTTCGAATTCAAAAAAAAGTTTCAAGAAAGTTAAGGAGCATTCGGTTACTGAAGGCCACTTCTCTAAAAATAGAAATGGGGCGAGGATATTACCTCGACGATAGATATCATCGCCCAACCGAAGCCCAAGACATGCCCTTTGACTCTAGATATAAAAATAAATCGTCTCAACCAAAAATAACTTACAGAAATACAGCAAAAGAAACTATCATCTTGCATCCGAGACGAGGGTACAAGATGAGGGCATGGAGACTTATAGTTCAAGTCTAAAGCCTCAAAATGACTCCATCACTCCGTACTCGAAACAGAACGATGTTCAATCCAAAATCAAAGATAAATGTACGCAAGTCCGAGTTTTCAAATCCAAATCGAAAGCAAAGTCAAGAAAGAAAGAAAATCCAAATGTCACACTCTATACAGCCAAACTCATCAAGACCTAAGATCAGAATCAAAAATAGCAACGTTACTATTCGTGGACCTAAAAATACATAAGATGTTCGATGTACTTCGGCCACTAGATGGGGGTAGTGACCACCCTAGTAAATTTATGCACATGGCAAGGGACAGCCATCCTCTGCCCCAAAATCCAAGGATTCGAACCCTTCATCAAATCCTTCTTTCAAATCGTTGACGTGCCAAACTCCACAAGTTTTACCCGATTTGTCTACAAGTTCATACGTCCAACGACCAAGCTTTTCTTTCACCCTGAATGGACCGACATAACGAGGACTTAATTTAGAAGAGAAAAACTTAGACTTATTCGATAGGGCATGATTTTTATGCCATACAATATCACCTATTTTAAATTCTACAGGGCGTCTTCGAAGATTGTACCTTTTTTCAGAGGTTTTATATGCCTTTGCTAATTTTTCTCTTGTACTGGCATAAAGTTGTTGGAAATGACTGTAGCGTTCCGGATTTATGTTATCCCTCACTAATTCAACATTTTTCTCGGACATTTCTAAATTGTGAAGATCTCCGCGAATAATATGCTCACGGCCGAAATTAATAAAATAGGGAGTATGTCCTGTCACTTCATGAACCAATGTGCGTATGGCACAACTTACTGATGGAAGATATAAATCCCATTTTCTGTGATTTTCCTGAATATAACAAGAAAGCGTAGTTTTTACAACTCTATTGACTCTTTCTACGGGATTATGTTGGGGATGATACAAAGCATTAAAAAGCACCTTAACTTTATATTTAGTCCATAAGTTGGTGAAATGCTTTCCACGGAATTGACTCCCATTGTCCGAAATAATATATTTTGGCACCCCAAACAGAAGGAAAACTTCATTTTCGAGATGCTCGCAAATTTTCGCGGCATTCGCAGATCTTAGAGGAAAAGTCAAAACAAACTTAGAGAAGTAATCGCTCACTACAAAAATGAAATTATAACCTTTTGTAGACCGAGGGAGAGGGCCCATTAAATCGACGCTAATCATCTGAAAAGGTTTCGTTAATGTGGGTCTAGAACCCAGAAGACCAGAAGGAGATTTTTGCACTGACTTATGCCCGATACACACCTTACATCTTTTCACATAGGAACTTATATCCGAACGCATTTTCGGCCAATAGTAGCGTTCAAAAATTTTTTTGAAAGTCTTAAATACGCCAGGATGTCCACTGGTAGGACTAGAGTGAACCTCTTGAATAATAGAACTTCGATTCTCTTTGGGAACAACCAGTTTCCAATTAGAATTCTCACCTGATAATTCTGAAAAGTCGGACTTTACATATTTGAGTACTCTATCGTTCTCTACACGCCACTGGGGAAACCTGAGGGGATTATCGACTATTTTCGATCTCATCGACAAGTACCACTTATCTTTTGTCAATTTAACATCGAATTCAGGAAAATCCTCGATGGAATGAACACTCTCCACGATTGGGACTGAACGTGAGAGGAGATCAGGGACAACATGATTCTTACCCTTGCGATGAACAATTTTGAAATCGAACTGTTGTAAACGTACGGCCCATCTACAAAGTCGACCATTCGGTTCTTTGAGGTTGTGAAGCCATATCAAGGAATGATGATCCGTCACAACCGTAAAGGTCGTACCCTCGAGATACGGTCTGAGCTTCTCCAATGCCCAAACAACACACAGAAGCTCCTTCTCTGTGGTGGAATAGGCACGTTCCTGCTTGGTCAATGATCTGCTGAGATAACAGATTACTCTTTCACCCTCATCAGACTCCTGGGATAAAACTGCTCCCAAACCGAAGTTACTTGCGTCCGTTTGAACGATAAATGGTAGAGCGAAATCGGGACACTGTAACAAGGGTGCGCTAATAAGGCGTTCCTTAACATACTTAAAAGCAATATCACAGTCTGGGGTCCAATTCCATTTGGAATTTTTTCGCAAAAGCTGACAAAGTGGACTGATAGAAGCTGAAAAATCAGGAATGAACCTACGGTACCAGGATGCCATTCCAATGAACGATCTAACATCCTTGACGCAGGTAGGTAAAGGGATTTTTAAAATTGCATCGACCTTCTCAGGATCGACTCTAAGTCCGAATTTATCAACGACATAACCTAAATATCGAAGCTCAGGTCTACAAAACCTGCATTTTTCTTCGTTGACTGTGAGACCAGCTTCAAATAAACGGGAGAAGACCTTCTCAAGTATCTCCATGTGTTTCTCGAAAGTATCCGATATTATTATGATATCATCTAGATATACAAACGCAAAAGGTTCTAAGTCAGGACCAAGCACTCGATCTATCAATCTTTGCCATACAGCAGGTGCATTTCTCAAGCCAAAGGGAAGACGTTTGAAGTGGAACAAACCCCTGTTGGGGATGGTGAAAGCAGTATATTCTCTGCAAGACTCCTTAATAGGTATCTGCCAATAAGCTGATTTTATATCGATGGAGGAAAGATATTTTGCTCCTTTGAGATTATCCAGAATGGTGGAAACATAGTGCAAAGGGTAAGCGTCAGGTTTTGTTACCTTATTTAATTTGCGATAGTCCACACAGAACCGATATCCGCCGTCTTTTTTCTTAACCAACAAAATTGGTGAAGACCACGGACTTCGTGATTCCTCAACAATACCCAAGTCCAACATTTTTTGTAGTTCGGCATCGATATGCTGCTGAACCACGTGAGAAACGGGATAGTAACGCTGCTTGATGGGTGGAGACTCCGTCTCTATATCAAACTCGACTAAATTCGTACATCCTAATCGATCACCCTGTAATTCGAACTTCTCCTCTACGAATTTTTCAAGAGTGTTCTTTTGATCGTCAGTCAAATCGGAAATTTGATTTTCAGATTTTTTCTGTACCTCGACTTCGTCACAAGAGAATTCCCAACAATCTTGATTAAGGTTTGGGACTATACCCATCATCTTCCAAAAATCTAACCCCAATATTAATGAATGCTTCAAAGTTGGCACAATCAAGACGTCCACAATCTTGACTCTACCTTTGAGTTCGATAGGAATGCTCGCTGATCCAAGACTCTCACAAATATTACCATTGGCTACAGAACAATTTGGTGAATCACCCACATCAAGAGTAACTCCGAATGATCTCAAAATCTCCCAACTATTCTCACCCATGATAGTTCTAGTGGCACCTGAATCCAAAAGTCCAAGAAAAGTTTTCCCAAAAATTTTAACCCTCAGATATGGCCTTTCGTCACGTCCCGAATGAGATATAATATAATCAAGAATGACTTGCTGATCCGAATTTGAAATTGAGGCTACAGGACATTTGTTACAGTTGGTAGAGCTAGGTGCATCAAGGGGGTCCAACGGTCCACCTTCGAAAGATCCCCTTAATGGTTTTCCGACCTTGTTGAGACACGAGAACAATTTTTGCAATCGCGGACCACGACATTTGGAGCACCACATTTAAAACAATGTTTTGTTTTCGGACCCTTACAAGCTCGAGAAGTATGACCAGGTTTCCGACAATTCCAACACGTCACAGATGACACCCGAGAACTCGACTGACTTGAAGACGTTGAAGGTTCAATATATGCCAGATCTGGCTCTAAATCGGTTTTCCTTCGTATAGGTTTCGAATAATTTTCAACAGAGTGCCTCTTCATTTCTAATTTGGTACATAATTCTATTAAATGATCAATGGAATCGACCTCAGTCAATCCGAGATGTAATTGGAAAAAAGGATGAATATTTTTCAAGATCAGCTTCAGCCGAACTGACTCAGGAATTTCATAAGACAACCGAGAAAACATAGTGGTTATACAGGCAACGTATATGCCAATATTTTCATTTTCACCTTGAGTCCGCTTTTTTATTTCTTCGAATAAACGATCGTCGTAATCATGTGGCAAAAATTGTCTCCTCAAAGCAACACATATATCATTCCAAGAATTGAATTTTTTTTTATTTGCCCTAAACCAAGTTAACGCGGAACCACGAAACAAATCAGATGCAGATTCGAAGAGTTCAATCTTCCCCACATGCCTAGAGATGGATAATTCCTCAACCCGCTCAAGAAAAGCCGAAACTGACATATCTCTAGCATCTCCAGAGAACTGAAGATTCCATTTAGTTACAGGAACCGATTTTGGACGTTCTACGTGATCTGAATGAAAGTTCGATGCTATATTATTTCTCGGAGTAGAATGATTTTGAATTCCCGCAATATCTTCTTCCGAAGAAGAGTCGTCAGTATCGTCCAACCCAACATTCAACATACTCGCGTGCAGAATGCTCGCATCTTGATTCCGTAAAACTTTAATGCGATGTTTTAATTTAGGTAATAATGTTAAAGACTGAGAAAGAAGATTACTTCTGATTTTAATTTTTTCCGCCTCGGTAGGATTAGTTCGATCAATTCGTTTCACCACGTGAGCAATCTTAGTTGAAATTTTCTTATATGGACTACTTTGTTCATCACCGTCAAACGTTTCGATCAAGGTCAATATTTCCTTAATTTTGTTTTCCACGATCTCGAATTCTTCTTCGCACTTCAGAGAATAAGTTGGATACTTTAATGACTGGCCGGTTCGTTCTAATCTCAAAACACTTCTGAGGCAGCTACGCATATTATCCACCGTTCCAACATCTTCGAAACCTCTTATACTTAATTCATATTCGAGTTCATCTTTCGTAAGCCTATTACAATCCAACTGTGAATCCATATCGATCTAATTCTAACTGAAATGAAAACCAATGAGGGAAAAAAAATTCCTTAAACCGACTGAATCAGTTAAATCATACAATCCGAGTTGACCCCAATATCTTATCAACAACAAAACCAACGAAAAAACCAAAATATTCTGAAGAATTCGAATATATTTTACTGTCGTGTAGTGTATGCAACCCAAGAATCCAAAAAAATTTCATCAAATGTTGACGAGTACGTAAAAACTCGTTCCCGACGGAAACGATAATAAATTCAACAGTATGTTAACAATAAAAAATTACAATGGTGTAGTAAATAAATCACTGGATGAAATTATCAAATATTGAATCAAATGAGAAGTCAATTGAATTCAACAAATTCTCATGCAATAAAAATCAGAAGCTAATATCAAACTTTGGACTATATATTCAGAACACGTCTGGCCCCACGTTATGGGCGTCAATTAATTATGTTACGTGCAAATTTGAATTAAATGAATACTTTCACTAGCTGTAACACAAATAAGATGGACCAGGCTCGCGAACTAGCTCTAAGTGGAGAAGGGGTGGGTTTCTCGATAAATAGGGGCGCCAGATAGTTTAAAACAAACTTTTGAAATCGTTACTTTCACTTTATTGACTCAAAACTACCAAAATGAAATTGTTGTTAAATGAAAGTCTAATAAAATATTTGATCTTTGATGTTTAATCAAAAGTTTATGATGAGAAAATTATATATTCATCAAGAAACAATACCAGAATTAAGTTAATTATGACAATAATTTTAGGAAAAGGGATGAAGGCCGGCTTTCATTTACAGGTTAACCTTACAATACTCAAGTGAAAATAGTCAGGTAAAATAGTCTAGAATTGAAACCATGCAATAATTTCAGTATTATATAGTCCAGTTGTTATATCACTTAATAGCGTTCTTAAAATTTGGAGACTGAAAATGAGTCTGGAGAGAAATGAAAAATAAAATTGTACTCATCCAGTAGGTATCGTGCAACTCAGAAGACGGCTTCAACGGTCACTTCCAAGGGATGATATCCCAGATGAAGGGTAAGGGTTGTTCAAATTCTTTAAGTTGCTAGGTCTTCAGGGGTGTTGAAAAGTGGTTGTTGTTCCTGCGGTTGCATACACCAAACGGCCAAAATATGTATGTAAATCCAATAATGAAGGTCTAATTTAGGAAAAGCCTAAAATTCGATTCAGTTGTTGAACTAGTTTGATTATTATCCATAATTTTAATAATTTTACCTAAGATGGTGGTCGGCTTTTCTCGAATGTTCTTCTGTAGTGAACATTAAATCCCGTATGAAACGGAAATTCTGTCTGATTTCCAAAAATCCAAAATCCAATAAATCGACAGAATTCAATGAATTCAACAATCCAAAATAATCCGAAAATATCGTGTGAATATATTATTTCACAAATTAGAACGTCGAATTTCGAACACCTTATTCAGAAGAAAACGTAAATCGTAATGGAAATTTCTCGATTTCATATGGCGTTGGGAATTAAAGGACCACTTTTTTTGTTCGCGAAGATAACCGATGTTTTATTGATTGCCTAGTTCTCAAAATTTAAGGAGCATTCAGTTACTTCGAAAAACCCAAAATTATCCTACGTTACAGTGATGTGATGTGATGTGATGTGATGTGATGTGATGTGATGTGATGTGATGTGATGTGATGTGATGTGATGTGATGTGATGTGATGTGATGTGATGTGATGTGATGTGATGTGATGTGATGTGATGTGATGTGATGTGATGTGATGTGATGTGATGTGATGTGATGTGATGTGATGTGATGTGATGTGATGTGATGTGATGTGATGTGATGTGATGTGATGTGATGTGATGTGATGTGATGTGATGTGATGTGATGTGATGTGATGTGATGTGATGTGATGTGATGTGATGTGATGTGATGTGATGTGATGTGATGTGATGTGATGTGATGTGATGTGATGTGATGTGATGTGATGTGATGTGATGTGATGTGATGTGATGTGATGTGATGTGATGTGATGTGATGTGATGTGATGTGATGTGATGTGATGTGATGTGATGTGATGTGATGTGATGTGATGTGATGTGATGTGATGTGATGTGATGTGATGTGATGTGATGTGATGTGATGTGATGTGATGTGATGTGATGTGATGTGATGTGATGTGATGTGATGTGATGTGATGTGATGTGATGTGATGTGATGTGATGTGATGTGATGTGATGTGATGTGATGTGATGTGATGTGATGTGATGTGATGTGATGTGATGTGATGTGATGTGATGTGATGTGATGTGATGTGATGTGATGTGATGTGATGTGATGTGATGTGATGTGATGTGATGTGATGTGATGTGATGTGATGTGATGTGATGTGATGTGATGTGATGTGATGTGATGTGATGTGATGTGATGTGATGTGATGTGATGTGATGTGATGTGATGTGATGTGATGTGATGTGATGTGATGTGATGTGATGTGATGTGATGTGATGTGATGTGATGTGATGTGATGTGATGTGATGTGATGTGATGTGATGTGATGTGATGTGATGTGATGTGATGTGATGTGATGTGATGTGATGTGATGTGATGTGATGTGATGTGATGTGATGTGATGTGATGTGATGTGATGTGATGTGATGTGATGTGATGTGATGTGATGTGATGTGATGTGATGTGATGTGATGTGATGTGATGTGATGTGATGTGATGTGATGTGATGTGATGTGATGTGATGTGATGTGATGTGATGTGATGTGATGTGATGTGATGTGATGTGATGTGATGTGATGTGATGTGATGTGATGTGATGTGATGTGATGTGATGTGATGTGATGTGATGTGATGTGATGTGATGTGATGTGATGTGATGTGATGTGATGTGATGTGATGTGATGTGATGTGATGTGATGTGATGTGATGTGATGTGATGTGATGTGATGTGATGTGATGTGATGTGATGTGATGTGATGTGATGTGATGTGATGTGATGTGATGTGATGTGATGTGATGTGATGTGATGTGATGTGATGTGATGTGATGTGATGTGATGTGATGTGATGTGATGTGATGTGATGTGATGTGATGTGATGTGATGTGATGTGATGTGATGTGATGTGATGTGATGTGATGTGATGTGATGTGATGTGATGTGATGTGATGTGATGTGATGTGATGTGATGTGATGTGATGTGATGTGATGTGATGTGATGTGATGTGATGTGATGTGATGTGATGTGATGTGATGTGATGTGATGTGATGTGATGTGATGTGATGTGATGTGATGTGATGTGATGTGATGTGATGTGATGTGATGTGATGTGATGTGATGTGATGTGATGTGATGTGATGTGATGTGATGTGATGTGATGTGATGTGATGTGATGTGATGTGATGTGATGTGATGTGATGTGATGTGATGTGATGTGATGTGATGTGATGTGATGTGATGTGATGTGATGTGATGTGATGTGATGTGATGTGATGTGATGTGATGTGATGTGATGTGATGTGATGTGATGTGATGTGATGTGATGTGATGTGATGTGATGTGATGTGATGTGATGTGATGTGATGTGATGTGATGTGATGTGATGTGATGTGATGTGATGTGATGTGATGTGATGTGATGTGATGTGATGTGATGTGATGTGATGTGATGTGATGTGATGTGATGTGATGTGATGTGATGTGATGTGATGTGATGTGATGTGATGTGATGTGATGTGATGTGATGTGATGTGATGTGATGTGATGTGATGTGATGTGATGTGATGTGATGTGATGTGATGTGATGTGATGTGATGTGATGTGATGTGATGTGATGTGATGTGATGTGATGTGATGTGATGTGATGTGATGTGATGTGATGTGATGTGATGTGATGTGATGTGATGTGATGTGATGTGATGTGATGTGATGTGATGTGATGTGATGTGATGTGATGTGATGTGATGTGATGTGATGTGATGTGATGTGATGTGATGTGATGTGATGTGATGTGATGTGATGTGATGTGATGTGATGTGATGTGATGTGATGTGATGTGATGTGATGTGATGTGATGTGATGTGATGTGATGTGATGTGATGTGATGTGATGTGATGTGATGTGATGTGATGTGATGTGATGTGATGTGATGTGATGTGATGTGATGTGATGTGATGTGATGTGATGTGATGTGATGTGATGTGATGTGATGTGATGTGATGTGATGTGATGTGATGTGATGTGATGTGATGTGATGTGATGTGATGTGATGTGATGTGATGTGATGTGATGTGATGTGATGTGATGTGATGTGATGTGATGTGATGTGATGTGATGTGATGTGATGTGATGTGATGTGATGTGATGTGATGTGATGTGATGTGATGTGATGTGATGTGATGTGATGTGATGTGATGTGATGTGATGTGATGTGATGTGATGTGATGTGATGTGATGTGATGTGATGTGATGTGATGTGATGTGATGTGATGTGATGTGATGTGATGTGATGTGATGTGATGTGATGTGATGTGATGTGATGTGATGTGATGTGATGTGATGTGATGTGATGTGATGTGATGTGATGTGATGTGATGTGATGTGATGTGATGTGATGTGATGTGATGTGATGTGATGTGATGTGATGTGATGTGATGTGATGTGATGTGATGTGATGTGATGTGATGTGATGTGATGTGATGTGATGTGATGTGATGTGATGTGATGTGATGTGATGTGATGTGATGTGATGTGATGTGATGTGATGTGATGTGATGTGATGTGATGTGATGTGATGTGATGTGATGTGATGTGATGTGATGTGATGTGATGTGATGTGATGTGATGTGATGTGATGTGATGTGATGTGATGTGATGTGATGTGATGTGATGTGATGTGATGTGATGTGATGTGATGTGATGTGATGTGATGTGATGTGATGTGATGTGATGTGATGTGATGTGATGTGATGTGATGTGATGTGATGTGATGTGATGTGATGTGATGTGATGTGATGTGATGTGATGTGATGTGATGTGATGTGATGTGATGTGATGTGATGTGATGTGATGTGATGTGATGTGATGTGATGTGATGTGATGTGATGTGATGTGATGTGATGTGATGTGATGTGATGTGATGTGATGTGATGTGATGTGATGTGATGTGATGTGATGTGATGTGATGTGATGTGATGTGATGTGATGTGATGTGATGTGATGTGATGTGATGTGATGTGATGTGATGTGATGTGATGTGATGTGATGTGATGTGATGTGATGTGATGTGATGTGATGTGATGTGATGTGATGTGATGTGATGTGATGTGATGTGATGTGATGTGATGTGATGTGATGTGATGTGATGTGATGTGATGTGATGTGATGTGATGTGATGTGATGTGATGTGATGTGATGTGATGTGATGTGATGTGATGTGATGTGATGTGATGTGATGTGATGTGATGTGATGTGATGTGATGTGATGTGATGTGATGTGATGTGATGTGATGTGATGTGATGTGATGTGATGTGATGTGATGTGATGTGATGTGATGTGATGTGATGTGATGTGATGTGATGTGATGTGATGTGATGTGATGTGATGTGATGTGATGTGATGTGATGTGATGTGATGTGATGTGATGTGATGTGATGTGATGTGATGTGATGTGATGTGATGTGATGTGATGTGATGTGATGTGATGTGATGTGATGTGATGTGATGTGATGTGATGTGATGTGATGTGATGTGATGTGATGTGATGTGATGTGATGTGATGTGATGTGATGTGATGTGATGTGATGTGATGTGATGTGATGTGATGTGATGTGATGTGATGTGATGTGATGTGATGTGATGTGATGTGATGTGATGTGATGTGATGTGATGTGATGTGATGTGATGTGATGTGATGTGATGTGATGTGATGTGATGTGATGTGATGTGATGTGATGTGATGTGATGTGATGTGATGTGATGTGATGTGATGTGATGTGATGTGATGTGATGTGATGTGATGTGATGTGATGTGATGTGATGTGATGTGATGTGATGTGATGTGATGTGATGTGATGTGATGTGATGTGATGTGATGTGATGTGATGTGATGTGATGTGATGTGATGTGATGTGATGTGATGTGATGTGATGTGATGTGATGTGATGTGATGTGATGTGATGTGATGTGATGTGATGTGATGTGATGTGATGTGATGTGATGTGATGTGATGTGATGTGATGTGATGTGATGTGATGTGATGTGATGTGATGTGATGTGATGTGATGTGATGTGATGTGATGTGATGTGATGTGATGTGATGTGATGTGATGTGATGTGATGTGATGTGATGTGATGTGATGTGATGTGATGTGATGTGATGTGATGTGATGTGATGTGATGTGATGTGATGTGATGTGATGTGATGTGATGTGATGTGATGTGATGTGATGTGATGTGATGTGATGTGATGTGATGTGATGTGATGTGATGTGATGTGATGTGATGTGATGTGATGTGATGTGATGTGATGTGATGTGATGTGATGTGATGTGATGTGATGTGATGTGATGTGATGTGATGTGATGTGATGTGATGTGATGTGATGTGATGTGATGTGATGTGATGTGATGTGATGTGATGTGATGTGATGTGATGTGATGTGATGTGATGTGATGTGATGTGATGTGATGTGATGTGATGTGATGTGATGTGATGTGATGTGATGTGATGTGATGTGATGTGATGTGATGTGATGTGATGTGATGTGATGTGATGTGATGTGATGTGATGTGATGTGATGTGATGTGATGTGATGTGATGTGATGTGATGTGATGTGATGTGATGTGATGTGATGTGATGTGATGTGATGTGATGTGATGTGATGTGATGTGATGTGATGTGATGTGATGTGATGTGATGTGATGTGATGTGATGTGATGTGATGTGATGTGATGTGATGTGATGTGATGTGATGTGATGTGATGTGATGTGATGTGATGTGATGTGATGTGATGTGATGTGATGTGATGTGATGTGATGTGATGTGATGTGATGTGATGTGATGTGATGTGATGTGATGTGATGTGATGTGATGTGATGTGATGTGATGTGATGTGATGTGATGTGATGTGATGTGATGTGATGTGATGTGATGTGATGTGATGTGATGTGATGTGATGTGATGTGATGTGATGTGATGTGATGTGATGTGATGTGATGTGATGTGATGTGATGTGATGTGATGTGATGTGATGTGATGTGATGTGATGTGATGTGATGTGATGTGATGTGATGTGATGTGATGTGATGTGATGTGATGTGATGTGATGTGATGTGATGTGATGTGATGTGATGTGATGTGATGTGATGTGATGTGATGTGATGTGATGTGATGTGATGTGATGTGATGTGATGTGATGTGATGTGATGTGATGTGATGTGATGTGATGTGATGTGATGTGATGTGATGTGATGTGATGTGATGTGATGTGATGTGATGTGATGTGATGTGATGTGATGTGATGTGATGTGATGTGATGTGATGTGATGTGATGTGATGTGATGTGATGTGATGTGATGTGATGTGATGTGATGTGATGTGATGTGATGTGATGTGATGTGATGTGATGTGATGTGATGTGATGTGATGTGATGTGATGTGATGTGATGTGATGTGATGTGATGTGATGTGATGTGATGTGATGTGATGTGATGTGATGTGATGTGATGTGATGTGATGTGATGTGATGTGATGTGATGTGATGTGATGTGATGTGATGTGATGTGATGTGATGTGATGTGATGTGATGTGATGTGATGTGATGTGATGTGATGTGATGTGATGTGATGTGATGTGATGTGATGTGATGTGATGTGATGTGATGTGATGTGATGTGATGTGATGTGATGTGATGTGATGTGATGTGATGTGATGTGATGTGATGTGATGTGATGTGATGTGATGTGATGTGATGTGATGTGATGTGATGTGATGTGATGTGATGTGATGTGATGTGATGTGATGTGATGTGATGTGATGTGATGTGATGTGATGTGATGTGATGTGATGTGATGTGATGTGATGTGATGTGATGTGATGTGATGTGATGTGATGTGATGTGATGTGATGTGATGTGATGTGATGTGATGTGATGTGATGTGATGTGATGTGATGTGATGTGATGTGATGTGATGTGATGTGATGTGATGTGATGTGATGTGATGTGATGTGATGTGATGTGATGTGATGTGATGTGATGTGATGTGATGTGATGTGATGTGATGTGATGTGATGTGATGTGATGTGATGTGATGTGATGTGATGTGATGTGATGTGATGTGATGTGATGTGATGTGATGTGATGTGATGTGATGTGATGTGATGTGATGTGATGTGATGTGATGTGATGTGATGTGATGTGATGTGATGTGATGTGATGTGATGTGATGTGATGTGATGTGATGTGATGTGATGTGATGTGATGTGATGTGATGTGATGTGATGTGATGTGATGTGATGTGATGTGATGTGATGTGATGTGATGTGATGTGATGTGATGTGATGTGATGTGATGTGATGTGATGTGATGTGATGTGATGTGATGTGATGTGATGTGATGTGATGTGATGTGATGTGATGTGATGTGATGTGATGTGATGTGATGTGATGTGATGTGATGTGATGTGATGTGATGTGATGTGATGTGATGTGATGTGATGTGATGTGATGTGATGTGATGTGATGTGATGTGATGTGATGTGATGTGATGTGATGTGATGTGATGTGATGTGATGTGATGTGATGTGATGTGATGTGATGTGATGTGATGTGATGTGATGTGATGTGATGTGATGTGATGTGATGTGATGTGATGTGATGTGATGTGATGTGATGTGATGTGATGTGATGTGATGTGATGTGATGTGATGTGATGTGATGTGATGTGATGTGATGTGATGTGATGTGATGTGATGTGATGTGATGTGATGTGATGTGATGTGATGTGATGTGATGTGATGTGATGTGATGTGATGTGATGTGATGTGATGTGATGTGATGTGATGTGATGTGATGTGATGTGATGTGATGTGATGTGATGTGATGTGATGTGATGTGATGTGATGTGATGTGATGTGATGTGATGTGATGTGATGTGATGTGATGTGATGTGATGTGATGTGATGTGATGTGATGTGATGTGATGTGATGTGATGTGATGTGATGTGATGTGATGTGATGTGATGTGATGTGATGTGATGTGATGTGATGTGATGTGATGTGATGTGATGTGATGTGATGTGATGTGATGTGATGTGATGTGATGTGATGTGATGTGATGTGATGTGATGTGATGTGATGTGATGTGATGTGATGTGATGTGATGTGATGTGATGTGATGTGATGTGATGTGATGTGATGTGATGTGATGTGATGTGATGTGATGTGATGTGATGTGATGTGATGTGATGTGATGTGATGTGATGTGATGTGATGTGATGTGATGTGATGTGATGTGATGTGATGTGATGTGATGTGATGTGATGTGATGTGATGTGATGTGATGTGATGTGATGTGATGTGATGTGATGTGATGTGATGTGATGTGATGTGATGTGATGTGATGTGATGTGATGTGATGTGATGTGATGTGATGTGATGTGATGTGATGTGATGTGATGTGATGTGATGTGATGTGATGTGATGTGATGTGATGTGATGTGATGTGATGTGATGTGATGTGATGTGATGTGATGTGATGTGATGTGATGTGATGTGATGTGATGTGATGTGATGTGATGTGATGTGATGTGATGTGATGTGATGTGATGTGATGTGATGTGACGTGACGTGACGTGACGTGACGTGACGTGACGTGACGTGACGTGACGTGACGTGACGTGACGTGACGTGACGTGACGTGACGTGACGTGACGTGACGTGACGTGACGTGACGTGACGTGACGTGACGTGACGTGACGTGACGTGACGTGACGTGACGTGACGTGACGTGACGTGACGTGACGTGACGTGACGTGACGTGACGTGACGTGACGTGACGTGACGTGACGTGACGTGACGTGACGTGACGTGACGTGACGTGACGTGACGTGACGTGACGTGACGTGACGTGACGTGACGTGACGTGACGTGACGTGACGTGACGTGACGTGACGTGACGTGACGTGACGTGACGTGACGTGACGTGACGTGACGTGACGTGACGTGACGTGACGTGACGTGACGTGACGTGACGTGACGTGACGTGACGTGACGTGACGTGACGTGACGTGACGTGACGTGACGTGACGTGACGTGATGTGACGTGACGTGACGTGATGTGATGTGATGTGATGTGATGTGATGTGATGTGATGTGATGTGATGTGATGTGATGTGATGTGATGTGATGTGATGTGATGTGATGTGATGTGATGTGATGTGATGTGATGTGATGTGATGTGATGTGATGTGATGTGATGTGATGTGATGTGATGTGATGTGATGTGATGTGATGTGATGTGATGTGATGTGATGTGATGTGATGTGATGTGATGTGATGTGATGTGATGTGATGTGATGTGATGTGATGTGATGTGATGTGATGTGATGTGATGTGATGTGATGTGATGTGATGTGATGTGATGTGATGTGATGTGATGTGATGTGATGTGATGTGATGTGATGTGATGTGATGTGATGTGATGTGATGTGATGTGATGTGATGTGATGTGATGTGATGTGATGTGATGTGATGTGATGTGATGTGATGTGATGTGATGTGATGTGATGTGATGTGATGTGATGTGATGTGATGTGATGTGATGTGATGTGATGTGATGTGATGTGATGTGATGTGATGTGATGTGATGTGATGTGATGTGATGTGATGTGATGTGATGTGATGTGATGTGATGTGATGTGATGTGATGTGATGTGATGTGATGTGATGTGATGTGATGTGATGTGATGTGATGTGATGTGATGTGATGTGATGTGATGTGATGTGATGTGATGTGATGTGATGTGATGTGATGTGATGTGATGTGATGTGATGTGATGTGATGTGATGTGATGTGATGTGATGTGATGTGATGTGATGTGATGTGATGTGATGTGATGTGATGTGATGTGATGTGATGTGATGTGATGTGATGTGATGTGATGTGATGTGATGTGATGTGATGTGATGTGATGTGATGTGATGTGATGTGATGTGATGTGATGTGATGTGATGTGATGTGATGTGATGTGATGTGATGTGATGTGATGTGATGTGATGTGATGTGATGTGATGTGATGTGATGTGATGTGATGTGATGTGATGTGATGTGATGTGATGTGATGTGATGTGATGTGATGTGATGTGATGTGATGTGATGTGATGTGATGTGATGTGATGTGATGTGATGTGATGTGATGTGATGTGATGTGATGTGATGTGATGTGATGTGATGTGATGTGATGTGATGTGATGTGATGTGATGTGATGTGATGTGATGTGATGTGATGTGATGTGATGTGATGTGATGTGATGTGATGTGATGTGATGTGATGTGATGTGATGTGATGTGATGTGATGTGATGTGATGTGATGTGATGTGATGTGATGTGATGTGATGTGATGTGATGTGATGTGATGTGATGTGATGTGATGTGATGTGATGTGATGTGATGTGATGTGATGTGATGTGATGTGATGTGATGTGATGTGATGTGATGTGATGTGATGTGATGTGATGTGATGTGATGTGATGTGATGTGATGTGATGTGATGTGATGTGATGTGATGTGATGTGATGTGATGTGATGTGATGTGATGTGATGTGATGTGATGTGATGTGATGTGATGTGATGTGATGTGATGTGATGTGATGTGATGTGATGTGATGTGATGTGATGTGATGTGATGTGATGTGATGTGATGTGATGTGATGTGATGTGATGTGATGTGATGTGATGTGATGTGATGTGATGTGATGTGATGTGATGTGATGTGATGTGATGTGATGTGATGTGATGTGATGTGATGTGATGTGATGTGATGTGATGTGATGTGATGTGATGTGATGTGATGTGATGTGATGTGATGTGATGTGATGTGATGTGATGTGATGTGATGTGATGTGATGTGATGTGATGTGATGTGATGTGATGTGATGTGATGTGATGTGATGTGATGTGATGTGATGTGATGTGATGTGATGTGATGTGATGTGATGTGATGTGATGTGATGTGATGTGATGTGATGTGATGTGATGTGATGTGATGTGATGTGATGTGATGTGATGTGATGTGATGTGATGTGATGTGATGTGATGTGATGTGATGTGATGTGATGTGATGTGATGTGATGTGATGTGATGTGATGTGATGTGATGTGATGTGATGTGATGTGATGTGATGTGATGTGATGTGATGTGATGTGATGTGATGTGATGTGATGTGATGTGATGTGATGTGATGTGATGTGATGTGATGTGATGTGATGTGATGTGATGTGATGTGATGTGATGTGATGTGATGTGATGTGATGTGATGTGATGTGATGTGATGTGATGTGATGTGATGTGATGTGATGTGATGTGATGTGATGTGATGTGATGTGATGTGATGTGATGTGATGTGATGTGATGTGATGTGATGTGATGTGATGTGATGTGATGTGATGTGATGTGATGTGATGTGATGTGATGTGATGTGATGTGATGTGATGTGATGTGATGTGATGTGATGTGATGTGATGTGATGTGATGTGATGTGATGTGATGTGATGTGATGTGATGTGATGTGATGTGATGTGATGTGATGTGATGTGATGTGATGTGATGTGATGTGATGTGATGTGATGTGATGTGATGTGATGTGATGTGATGTGATGTGATGTGATGTGATGTGATGTGATGTGATGTGATGTGATGTGATGTGATGTGATGTGATGTGATGTGATGTGATGTGATGTGATGTGATGTGATGTGATGTGATGTGATGTGATGTGATGTGATGTGATGTGATGTGATGTGATGTGATGTGATGTGATGTGATGTGATGTGATGTGATGTGATGTGATGTGATGTGATGTGATGTGATGTGATGTGATGTGATGTGATGTGATGTGATGTGATGTGATGTGATGTGATGTGATGTGATGTGATGTGATGTGATGTGATGTGATGTGATGTGATGTGATGTGATGTGATGTGATGTGATGTGATGTGATGTGATGTGATGTGATGTGATGTGATGTGATGTGATGTGATGTGATGTGATGTGATGTGATGTGATGTGATGTGATGTGATGTGATGTGATGTGATGTGATGTGATGTGATGTGATGTGATGTGATGTGATGTGATGTGATGTGATGTGATGTGATGTGATGTGATGTGATGTGATGTGATGTGATGTGATGTGATGTGATGTGATGTGATGTGATGTGATGTGATGTGATGTGATGTGATGTGATGTGATGTGATGTGATGTGATGTGATGTGATGTGATGTGATGTGATGTGATGTGATGTGATGTGATGTGATGTGATGTGATGTGATGTGATGTGATGTGATGTGATGTGATGTGATGTGATGTGATGTGATGTGATGTGATGTGATGTTGTAAAGCCTAAAGAACCTGTATATTCGATTTCCCAATTGAAATTGGAATAGAATTGTATATTTAGTCAAGTTAGCAATCAGTCAACAATATATGACAATCTTGCATTTTACTAATGTAGAACACCAATTCGGGTTCATTGAATTATAGGTAGAATAACATCAATTCGAATAAAGATACTCTAAGTAAGAACTAGTTTCAATCCATTACATGGCGATCCTGCCCAAAAATGTTGAAAAGTTAACAACTACATAATTATATTGAGATCCTGCCCAAAAATGTTAAAAAGTTAACAACTACATATTATATTGAGATCCTGCCCAAAAATGTTAAGAAGTTAACAACTACATATATTGAGATCGTTTGATTTTCTGAATTTGAAATGGGATCTTCCAACTCGAAGGATACGAAACAAGAAGTTTCCGAAAATGGTGCCATAAACTCAAACTTCATCGTACAGGAGAGTGAATATAACATCACCAAAGATGTCAAGGTTGTCCTTTTCTTGATACTGGCTATATTGGTATTGGATGTTGTTTTCAAATTATATAAAGCCCATAAGAAGAATATAGAGAGACGAGTTAGAAGAAACCTCAACGCATCCCTGGGTTCTGTTGCTGCAATATAGACAAGAGTGGTAGATGTGAGTGAACTATTTAAGAACAACAAGGTTGTGAGTAAACTCAACATTATGTTCCATCTGAAGTGATTTTTCAGTGACTTTGATTATAAATATTTTAATTATGTTATAGTTAGTTAACTACTTTATGTGTTTAAGGTCTAAGGATGGCAAAACCATCATAACTATTTTATTATATTGGTCATAGGTGAGTAAGCTTGTAAGTAATCTGCCTACCATTGTCAAAGACTCATGAAAACTAAAGATGAAGAGCTAAATTCAAGGATAGAGCAGGTAACATTTGCATTAAAAAATACCGCTAAGAGAGTTTTGAAGAAGGAAGTGCCTAAAACAGAGGTAACGAGAAATGATATTAAAGACAATCTGGTAAGTTTATTCAATGAGTTCACGCAGATTTTGATAAATACTTGGGATACATTAGACAACGTAGATAAGCATAATTGCAAAACTTCTTTTCTTCATATTAGAGATAAAGTAGTACGCTCATTTCAAGTGCTGGGAGTAAAAATAAAAGTTCCAACTTCATGCCTAGTACAAATTGACCCATTAATTTTCGACGAGGAAATAGAAGAAAAAAACTCATCAGACATTATGACCACCACAACAAGCGATTTTTTCAGTTTAGCGAGTAGGTTACTTCCCACTCAATTCGATGGCAAAATTGAAACTTTACGATCATTTCTAGATTCATTAGAGCTTTTAAAAAATATTAGTGTAAACAATCAAAATAACGCAGTTGCATTTATAAAGACAAGGCTAACAGGTAAAGCTCGCGATTTGATCACCGAAGAAGATAATATTGATGCTATAATTTCCAAGTTGAGGAACGGAATTAAAGGGGAAAGTTCTCGTTTATTATCAGCTAAACTTTCAAATTGTAGACAAAATCATAAAGACCCTGCTTCTTATGCCTCCGAAATAGAAATTTTATCTGAAAAACTACAAAACGCATATATCAGCGAAGGAGTGCCCAGAGAAGTCGCGGAAAATTACTCTGTGGAAGCCACAGTACGCTCACTTTCTCAGAATTCTAACAACGAAAGAGCAAAATTAGTCATTGAAGCTGGTTCATTCAAGTCGGTGCAAGAAGTCCTTGCAAAATTTGTCAGTTCTGCGAACAATCAGCCCTCCAATAATGTACTCTATTTTGGACAGTATCGGCGTAGGCGAGGTTTTCCCAATAGACATAATTTTGGAAACAGATATAATCAAAATAACCGTCAAAATAATAACAATTTCTCGGAACAAAACATGCGTAATCAAAATCAACGAAGAGGCTCGAGAGGAAATAGGCGTTATGGAAACGCACCTAGAGAAGTTAGATTCCTTGAAAATATTGACAATAATTCGGAAAACCAATCGGTCCCCCAACGGGTCCGATTGGGGGAAAATCAGAGCAACTAAATAAACTAGATAATGTTTTCTCTATCAATTTGTCCCTTTCAAACATCGTTATTCTTGAAACCGAAATGACAGGAGTGGAAAATATGTATTTTGTCGATACAGGTGCTGATATTTCAATTTTCAAAAAAGGTAGAATACGGCCAAACATAGTCGTAGATAATTCAAAAGCGAGTAACATTCGAGGAATTACTGATGAGCTCACCGAATCATTGGGTATTGTTGAAACATTCATTTCAGTCGAAGAATACGATTTAAAACAAACTTTTCACGTAGTCAATGACGACTTTCCGATACCAGGGGATGGAATTTTAGGTAGAGATTTTCTCACAAAATATAACGCTACTATCGATTACGGCAATTGGACTATGAGTCTCAGAATGGATGGATACCAAATAACTATACCAATTTTGAATGGTCCCACCAAGAATCAAGTTTTCATTCCAGCTCGATGCGAAGTTGTCAGAAACATAAACTGCTTGAGCAATATATCCGAAGATATGTTAGTCTTGAATAAGGAACTTGCATCCGGAATTTTTGTAGCAAGAACCATAATAACTCCATCCAATACACTTGTCCGCATAGTAAACACAACATTAAATGATGCACTAGTCGATACTTCTAAAATTGAAACAAGAAACTTAAATGAATTTTATATTTACAATGTAGAAATTGAGAAAAATGACCGAGAATCACAATTAATCAGTGAACTTAATACAAACATACCAGATTATGCTAAGGAAGATGTACTTGCACTTTGTTCGGAATTTTCAGATATTTTTGGTTTAAAAACGGATATACTATCGACAAATAATTTTTATACTCAAAAGCTCCAAATGACAGATAATACACCAGTTTATATAAAAAACTATAGGTTGCCTATCTCCCAAAAAGATGAAATCAATCGTCAGGTCAAAAATCTCTTAGATAACAAAATTATCGAACCATCTTTTTCAGTTTACAACAGCCCGTTACTGCTTGTCGATAAAAAGTCAAATTCTGGTAAGAAATATCGGTTAGTGGTAGATTTTAGAGGTATAAATAAGAAACTAGTGGCATGGAAATTTCCCTTGCCACGAATTTCGGACGTACTTGACAGTCTTGGTCGCTCCAAGGTTTTTTCAGTTATTGACCTTTTGAGTAGTTTTCATCAAATTCCCTTAGACGAGGAATCAAGAGACATCACGTCATTCAGTGTGGATTCTCAATCATACCGCTTTACAAGACTTCCTTTTGGCCTATCAGTCAGTCCAACTAGTTTCCAAAGAATGATGTCTATTGCATTTGCCGGATTGAGTCCTGAGAAAGCATTTCTTTATATGGATGATTTGATAGTAATCGGATGCTCCATTCAACATCATCTGAGTAATTTGCGAAAAGTATTCGAAACATGTAGAAAATTCAATCTCAAGCTAAACCCTTCAAAGTGTAATTTTATCCAAAATGAAGTAACATTCTTAGGTCATAAAATAACAGATAAAGGAATTCTTCCGGACGAATCAAAATTCGAAGTTATAAACAAATACCCTATACCAAAAAGTAGCGACGAGGTCAAAAGATTTGTTGCTTTTTGCAATTACTACCGTAGATTCATCCCAAATTTTGCCGAAATATGTTATCCTCTGAATATGCTCACCAGAAAACGAATTCAATTCATTTGGACTGAAGAATGTCAAAATTCTTTCGAAAAATTGAAAAAAGCATTGATTTGTCCAAAACTTTTGCAGTATCCGGATTTCTCCAAGCAATTTATATTAATCACAGATGCTTCCGACACTGCGTGCGGAGCAGTGTTATGTCAAAATTTCAATGGTAATGAACTTCCGATAGCATACGCCTCGAAGATATTCACTAAGGGAGAAAGTCATAAGCCCACAATCCTCAAGGAATTAACAGCAGTTCATTTTGGAATAAAGCATTTTAGATGTTACCTATACGGAACAAAAAAATTTTTAGTAAAAACTGATCATCGTCCACTAGTTCATCTCTTTTCAATGAAAGACCCCTCTTCAAAATTAACAAGAATTAGATTGGATTTGGAAGAATATGATTTCGAGATTGAATATGTTAAAGGTGAAAACAACGTGATCGCAGATGCATTATCACGCATATCTATAGATGATCTGAAAAAATTGAACACTGATAACTCACAGATACTAGCAATAACTAGGTCAATGTCAAGGTCGAATCATAATGAAAAGGAGACTAAAGCTTCATCATCAATTTCAAATACTTCGAATACTTTACCCGAGTGTCGAGTTCAGGAGGCATTGAATAACTTCGATGTTTTGAGATTACCACAAGCACAATTTATAATGTCGCGAGATCATATTACAGTAACAATTATTCATAACAGAAAGAAGAGCGCTCTCGCCTCGTTTTCAATCACTAACGGCAAAATTCCTGTGTTAGCACAAATTTTGTCTGAGCTGAATCGTTCCGCCGGTGATAGAAAATTGAGTCAATTAAGAATGAATTTGAATGATGTCCTATTTACACAGTACTCTGTGAATGAATTTAAGGAAGTAGGACAAAATATTTTGAAAAATGTTACAATTGTACTATGTAGCCCGCGAAGAGTAATTAAAGATAAGGGAGAAAGGTATCAACTGATGACAAAATTTCACGACAATCCTGTTTACGGTGGTCATAGTGGACAGAAAAGACTGCTCAAAAAATTGAAATCTCACTATTTCTGGAAAGGCATGTCGCGTGATGTAGCTAAATACACAAGAGAGTGTCATAAGTGTCAAATCAATAAGAAGGGTAAAGGTCATGTAGAATCACTTGTCTTGACTCCCACACCTCAAAAAGCTTTCGATATTGTATCCATCGATACAATAGGTCCTTTTCAAAAATCAGATATTGGAAATTCTTATGCAGTAACTATTCAATGCGAATTGACGAAATATGTAATCATCATACCAATTGCGAACAAAGAGGCTAAAACTGTTGCGAGGGCAATAGTAGAAGACTTTGTTCTCATATACGGTCCCATGAAGGAAGTTAGAACAGATCTGGGTACCGAATATAAGAACGAAGTATTCACAAATATTATTAAATTGATAAATTTGAGTCATAAAACCTCAACAGCATACCACAGCCAAACTATAGGTGGTTGTGAAAGAAATCATCGTGTCCTAAATGAGTTTATCCGGATGTATGCTAACGAAACATTTTCAGACTGGGATATCTGGACCAAACATTTTGCATTCTGCTATAATACTACCCCAAGTACTTATCATAATTATACTCCTTTTGAACTAGTCTTCGGAAGAAAAGCAAACTTAGATGCCGAATTATTCACTGAAGTTCGTATAGATCCAGTATACAATCTTGATGCTTTTGACGCAGAAACTCGTTACAGACTTCAATTTGCTTTGAATAGAACAAAAGTTTTCCTAGATAGAGTGAAGAAAGAGCGAAAAGTAAAACTAGACCAAAAGTCAAACAATTTAAGTTTACTACCCGGTGATCTCGTGCTGACGTCAAACGAAGATAGAAAGAAATTAGATTCATGGTTTGACGGTCCCTTTAGAGTAGTAGGAACACAAGGTGTTAACTGCACAATTGAAGATGACAAGGGTAGGCATATTACCATGCATAAAAATAGAATGAAGAAATATTTTCCTGCGCAGTAAAGAAGTAAAGAGGTATACCTGTTAACTATTTTATTATTCACCCAACGGTTGCAACCACCCTATTATTTACGATAAACATATATTATATTCATTGTTTTCTTATTGTATATTGTTTTCAGTTCTAATGTACCAGTACTCTGTAATCTTGTTTAATAATAATAATTATTTTAACGATTTTAATTAAGTGTTCACAAAAGTTTTAGATTTAAGGTGGTTATTATAAATAAATTAATTGATTTGGTAGATAGTAGATAATGGTTCTAGATTGAGCAGAGTTGTATGAGTTATATTTTATTTCTTGTTCGATTGCTGTATTTCACAACTTATAGTTCTCAGGATGTCGTTGCAAACGGCCGTTGCAACGGACATCTTCAGGAAGGGAAGGTGTAAAGCCTAAAGAACCTGTATATTCGATTTCCCAATTGAAATTGGAATAGAATTGTATATTTAGTCAAGTTAGCAATCAGTCAACAATATATGACAATCTTGCATTTTACTAATTGTGATGTGATGTGATGTGATGTGATGTGATGTGATGTGATGTGATGTGATGTGATGTGATGTGATGTGATGTGATGTGATGTGATGTGATGTGATGTGATGTGATGTGATGTGATGTGATGTGATGTGATGTGATGTGATGTGATGTGATGTGATGTGATGTGATGTGATGTGATGTGATGTGATGTGATGTGATGTGATGTGATGTGATGTGATGTGATGTGATGTGATGTGATGTGATGTGATGTGATGTGATGTGATGTGATGTGATGTGATGTGATGTGATGTGATGTGATGTGATGTGATGTGATGTGATGTGATGTGATGTGATGTGATGTGATGTGATGTGATGTGATGTGATGTGATGTGATGTGATGTGATGTGATGTGATGTGATGTGATGTGATGTGATGTGATGTGATGTGATGTGATGTGATGTGATGTGATGTGATGTGATGTGATGTGATGTGATGTGATGTGATGTGATGTGATGTGATGTGATGTGATGTGATGTGATGTGATGTGATGTGATGTGATGTGATGTGATGTGATGTGATGTGATGTGATGTGATGTGATGTGATGTGATGTGATGTGATGTGATGTGATGTGATGTGATGTGATGTGATGTGATGTGATGTGATGTGATGTGATGTGATGTGATGTGATGTGATGTGATGTGATGTGATGTGATGTGATGTGATGTGATGTGATGTGATGTGATGTGATGTGATGTGATGTGATGTGATGTGATGTGATGTGATGTGATGTGATGTGATGTGATGTGATGTGATGTGATGTGATGTGATGTGATGTGATGTGATGTGATGTGATGTGATGTGATGTGATGTGATGTGATGTGATGTGATGTGATGTGATGTGATGTGATGTGATGTGATGTGATGTGATGTGATGTGATGTGATGTGATGTGATGTGATGTGATGTGATGTGATGTGATGTGATGTGATGTGATGTGATGTGATGTGATGTGATGTGATGTGATGTGATGTGATGTGATGTGATGTGATGTGATGTGATGTGATGTGATGTGATGTGATGTGATGTGATGTGATGTGATGTGATGTGATGTGATGTGATGTGATGTGATGTGATGTGATGTGATGTGATGTGATGTGATGTGATGTGATGTGATGTGATGTGATGTGATGTGATGTGATGTGATGTGATGTGATGTGATGTGATGTGATGTGATGTGATGTGATGTGATGTGATGTGATGTGATGTGATGTGATGTGATGTGATGTGATGTGATGTGATGTGATGTGATGTGATGTGATGTGATGTGATGTGATGTGATGTGATGTGATGTGATGTGATGTGATGTGATGTGATGTGATGTGATGTGATGTGATGTGATGTGATGTGATGTGATGTGATGTGATGTGATGTGATGTGATGTGATGTGATGTGATGTGATGTGATGTGATGTGATGTGATGTGATGTGATGTGATGTGATGTGATGTGATGTGATGTGATGTGATGTGATGTGATGTGATGTGATGTGATGTGATGTGATGTGATGTGATGTGATGTGATGTGATGTGATGTGATGTGATGTGATGTGATGTGATGTGATGTGATGTGATGTGATGTGATGTGATGTGATGTGATGTGATGTGATGTGATGTGATGTGATGTGATGTGATGTGATGTGATGTGATGTGATGTGATGTGATGTGATGTGATGTGATGTGATGTGATGTGATGTGATGTGATGTGATGTGATGTGATGTGATGTGATGTGATGTGATGTGATGTGATGTGATGTGATGTGATGTGATGTGATGTGATGTGATGTGATGTGATGTGATGTGATGTGATGTGATGTGATGTGATGTGATGTGATGTGATGTGATGTGATGTGATGTGATGTGATGTGATGTGATGTGATGTGATGTGATGTGATGTGATGTGATGTGATGTGATGTGATGTGATGTGATGTGATGTGATGTGATGTGATGTGATGTGATGTGATGTGATGTGATGTGATGTGATGTGATGTGATGTGATGTGATGTGATGTGATGTGATGTGATGTGATGTGATGTGATGTGATGTGATGTGATGTGATGTGATGTGATGTGATGTGATGTGATGTGATGTGATGTGATGTGATGTGATGTGATGTGATGTGATGTGATGTGATGTGATGTGATGTGATGTGATGTGATGTGATGTGATGTGATGTGATGTGATGTGATGTGATGTGATGTGATGTGATGTGATGTGATGTGATGTGATGTGATGTGATGTGATGTGATGTGATGTGATGTGATGTGATGTGATGTGATGTGATGTGATGTGATGTGATGTGATGTGATGTGATGTGATGTGATGTGATGTGATGTGATGTGATGTGATGTGATGTGATGTGATGTGATGTGATGTGATGTGATGTGATGTGATGTGATGTGATGTGATGTGATGTGATGTGATGTGATGTGATGTGATGTGATGTGATGTGATGTGATGTGATGTGATGTGATGTGATGTGATGTGATGTGATGTGATGTGATGTGATGTGATGTGATGTGATGTGATGTGATGTGATGTGATGTGATGTGATGTGATGTGATGTGATGTGATGTGATGTGATGTGATGTGATGTGATGTGATGTGATGTGATGTGATGTGATGTGATGTGATGTGATGTGATGTGATGTGATGTGATGTGATGTGATGTGATGTGATGTGATGTGATGTGATGTGATGTGATGTGATGTGATGTGATGTGATGTGATGTGATGTGATGTGATGTGATGTGATGTGATGTGATGTGATGTGATGTGATGTGATGTGATGTGATGTGATGTGATGTGATGTGATGTGTGATGTGATGTGATGTGATGTGATGTGATGTGATGTGATGTGATGTGATGTGATGTGATGTGATGTGATGTGATGTGATGTGATGTGATGTGATGTGATGTGATGTGATGTGATGTGATGTGATGTGATGTGATGTGATGTGATGTGATGTGATGTGATGTGATGTGATGTGATGTGATGTGATGTGATGTGATGTGATGTGATGTGATGTGATGTGATGTGATGTGATGTGATGTGATGTGATGTGATGTGATGTGATGTGATGTGATGTGATGTGATGTGATGTGATGTGATGTGATGTGATGTGATGTGATGTGATGTGATGTGATGTGATGTGATGTGATGTGATGTGATGTGATGTGATGTGATGTGATGTGATGTGATGTGATGTGATGTGATGTGATGTGATGTGATGTGATGTGATGTGATGTGATGTGATGTGATGTGATGTGATGTGATGTGATGTGATGTGATGTGATGTGATGTGATGTGATGTGATGTGATGTGATGTGATGTGATGTGATGTGATGTGATGTGATGTGATGTGATGTGATGTGATGTGATGTGATGTGATGTGATGTGATGTGATGTGATGTGATGTGATGTGATGTGATGTGATGTGATGTGATGTGATGTGATGTGATGTGATGTGATGTGATGTGATGTGATGTGATGTGATGTGATGTGATGTGATGTGATGTGATGTGATGTGATGTGATGTGATGTGATGTGATGTGATGTGATGTGATGTGATGTGATGTGATGTGATGTGATGTGATGTGATGTGATGTGATGTGATGTGATGTGATGTGATGTGATGTGATGTGATGTGATGTGATGTGATGTGATGTGATGTGATGTGATGTGATGTGATGTGATGTGATGTGATGTGATGTGATGTGATGTGATGTGATGTGATGTGATGTGATGTGATGTGATGTGATGTGATGTGATGTGATGTGATGTGATGTGATGTGATGTGATGTGATGTGATGTGATGTGATGTGATGTGATGTGATGTGATGTGATGTGATGTGATGTGATGTGATGTGATGTGATGTGATGTGATGTGATGTGATGTGATGTGATGTGATGTGATGTGATGTGATGTGATGTGATGTGATGTGATGTGATGTGATGTGATGTGATGTGATGTGATGTGATGTGATGTGATGTGATGTGATGTGATGTGATGTGATGTGATGTGATGTGATGTGATGTGATGTGATGTGATGTGATGTGATGTGATGTGATGTGATGTGATGTGATGTGATGTGATGTGATGTGATGTGATGTGATGTGATGTGATGTGATGTGATGTGATGTGATGTGATGTGATGTGATGTGATGTGATGTGATGTGATGTGATGTGATGTGATGTGATGTGATGTGATGTGATGTGATGTGATGTGATGTGATGTGATGTGATGTGATGTGATGTGATGTGATGTGATGTGATGTGATGTGATGTGATGTGATGTGATGTGATGTGATGTGATGTGATGTGATGTGATGTGATGTGATGTGATGTGATGTGATGTGATGTGATGTGATGTGATGTGATGTGATGTGATGTGATGTGATGTGATGTGATGTGATGTGATGTGATGTGATGTGATGTGATGTGATGTGATGTGATGTGATGTGATGTGATGTGATGTGATGTGATGTGATGTGATGTGATGTGATGTGATGTGATGTGATGTGATGTGATGTGATGTGATGTGATGTGATGTGATGTGATGTGATGTGATGTGATGTGATGTGATGTGATGTGATGTGATGTGATGTGATGTGATGTGATGTGATGTGATGTGATGTGATGTGATGTGATGTGATGTGATGTGATGTGATGTGATGTGATGTGATGTGATGTGATGTGATGTGATGTGATGTGATGTGATGTGATGTGATGTGATGTGATGTGATGTGATGTGATGTGATGTGATGTGATGTGATGTGATGTGATGTGATGTGATGTGATGTGATGTGATGTGATGTGATGTGATGTGATGTGATGTGATGTGATGTGATGTGATGTGATGTGATGTGATGTGATGTGATGTGATGTGATGTGATGTGATGTGATGTGATGTGATGTGATGTGATGTGATGTGATGTGATGTGATGTGATGTGATGTGATGTGATGTGATGTGATGTGATGTGATGTGATGTGATGTGATGTGATGTGATGTGATGTGATGTGATGTGATGTGATGTGATGTGATGTGATGTGATGTGATGTGATGTGATGTGATGTGATGTGATGTGATGTGATGTGATGTGATGTGATGTGATGTGATGTGATGTGATGTGATGTGATGTGATGTGATGTGATGTGATGTGATGTGATGTGATGTGATGTGATGTGATGTGATGTGATGTGATGTGATGTGATGTGATGTGATGTGATGTGATGTGATGTGATGTGATGTGATGTGATGTGATGTGATGTGATGTGATGTGATGTGATGTGATGTGATGTGATGTGATGTGATGTGATGTGATGTGATGTGATGTGATGTGATGTGATGTGATGTGATGTGATGTGATGTGATGTGATGTGATGTGATGTGATGTGATGTGATGTGATGTGATGTGATGTGATGTGATGTGATGTGATGTGATGTGATGTGATGTGATGTGATGTGATGTGATGTGATGTGATGTGATGTGATGTGATGTGATGTGATGTGATGTGATGTGATGTGATGTGATGTGATGTGATGTGATGTGATGTGATGTGATGTGATGTGATGTGATGTGATGTGATGTGATGTGATGTGATGTGATGTGATGTGATGTGATGTGATGTGATGTGATGTGATGTGATGTGATGTGATGTGATGTGATGTGATGTGATGTGATGTGATGTGATGTGATGTGATGTGATGTGATGTGATGTGATGTGATGTGATGTGATGTGATGTGATGTGATGTGATGTGATGTGATGTGATGTGATGTGATGTGATGTGATGTGATGTGATGTGATGTGATGTGATGTGATGTGATGTGATGTGATGTGATGTGATGTGATGTGATGTGATGTGATGTGATGTGATGTGATGTGATGTGATGTGATGTGATGTGATGTGATGTGATGTGATGTGATGTGATGTGATGTGATGTGATGTGATGTGATGTGATGTGATGTGATGTGATGTGATGTGATGTGATGTGATGTGATGTGATGTGATGTGATGTGATGTGATGTGATGTGATGTGATGTGATGTGATGTGATGTGATGTGATGTGATGTGATGTGATGTGATGTGATGTGATGTGATGTGATGTGATGTGATGTGATGTGATGTGATGTGATGTGATGTGATGTGATGTGATGTGATGTGATGTGATGTGATGTGATGTGATGTGATGTGATGTGATGTGATGTGATGTGATGTGATGTGATGTGATGTGATGTGATGTGATGTGATGTGATGTGATGTGATGTGATGTGATGTGATGTGATGTGATGTGATGTGATGTGATGTGATGTGATGTGATGTGATGTGATGTGATGTGATGTGATGTGATGTGATGTGATGTGATGTGATGTGATGTGATGTGATGTGATGTGATGTGATGTGATGTGATGTGATGTGATGTGATGTGATGTGATGTGATGTGATGTGATGTGATGTGATGTGATGTGATGTGATGTGATGTGATGTGATGTGATGTGATGTGATGTGATGTGATGTGATGTGATGTGATGTGATGTGATGTGATGTGATGTGATGTGATGTGATGTGATGTGATGTGATGTGATGTGATGTGATGTGATGTGATGTGATGTGATGTGATGTGATGTGATGTGATGTGATGTGATGTGATGTGATGTGATGTGATGTGATGTGATGTGATGTGATGTGATGTGATGTGATGTGATGTGATGTGATGTGATGTGATGTGATGTGATGTGATGTGATGTGATGTGATGTGATGTGATGTGATGTGATGTGATGTGATGTGATGTGATGTGATGTGATGTGATGTGATGTGATGTGATGTGATGTGATGTGATGTGATGTGATGTGATGTGATGTGATGTGATGTGATGTGATGTGATGTGATGTGATGTGATGTGATGTGATGTGATGTGATGTGATGTGATGTGATGTGATGTGATGTGATGTGATGTGATGTGATGTGATGTGATGTGATGTGATGTGATGTGATGTGATGTGATGTGATGTGATGTGATGTGATGTGATGTGATGTGATGTGATGTGATGTGATGTGATGTGATGTGATGTGATGTGATGTGATGTGATGTGATGTGATGTGATGTGATGTGATGTGATGTGATGTGATGTGATGTGATGTGATGTGATGTGATGTGATGTGATGTGATGTGATGTGATGTGATGTGATGTGATGTGATGTGATGTGATGTGATGTGATGTGATGTGATGTGATGTGATGTGATGTGATGTGATGTGATGTGATGTGATGTGATGTGATGTGATGTGATGTGATGTGATGTGATGTGATGTGATGTGATGTGATGTGATGTGATGTGATGTGATGTGATGTGATGTGATGTGATGTGATGTGATGTGATGTGATGTGATGTGATGTGATGTGATGTGATGTGATGTGATGTGATGTGATGTGATGTGATGTGATGTGATGTGATGTGATGTGATGTGATGTGATGTGATGTGATGTGATGTGATGTGATGTGATGTGATGTGATGTGATGTGATGTGATGTGATGTGATGTGATGTGATGTGATGTGATGTGATGTGATGTGATGTGATGTGATGTGATGTGATGTGATGTGATGTGATGTGATGTGATGTGATGTGATGTGATGTGATGTGATGTGATGTGATGTGATGTGATGTGATGTGATGTGATGTGATGTGATGTGATGTGATGTGATGTGATGTGATGTGATGTGATGTGATGTGATGTGATGTGATGTGATGTGATGTGATGTGATGTGATGTGATGTGATGTGATGTGATGTGATGTGATGTGATGTGATGTGATGTGATGTGATGTGATGTGATGTGATGTGATGTGATGTGATGTGATGTGATGTGATGTGATGTGATGTGATGTGATGTGATGTGATGTGATGTGATGTGATGTGATGTGATGTGATGTGATGTGATGTGATGTGATGTGATGTGATGTGATGTGATGTGATGTGATGTGATGTGATGTGATGTGATGTGATGTGATGTGATGTGATGTGATGTGATGTGATGTGATGTGATGTGATGTGATGTGATGTGATGTGATGTGATGTGATGTGATGTGATGTGATGTGATGTGATGTGATGTGATGTGATGTGATGTGATGTGATGTGATGTGATGTGATGTGAATGTGATGTGATGTGATGTGATGTGATGTGATGTGATGTGATGTGATGTGATGTGATGTGATGTGATGTGATGTGATGTGATGTGATGTGATGTGATGTGATGTGATGTGATGTGATGTGATGTGATGTGATGTGATGTGATGTGATGTGATGTGATGTGATGTGATGTGATGTGATGTGATGTGATGTGATGTGATGTGATGTGATGTGATGTGATGTGATGTGATGTGATGTGATGTGATGTGATGTGATGTGATGTGATGTGATGTGATGTGATGTGATGTGATGTGATGTGATGTGATGTGATGTGATGTGATGTGATGTGATGTGATGTGATGTGATGTGATGTGATGTGATGTGATGTGATGTGATGTGATGTGATGTGATGTGATGTGATGTGATGTGATGTGATGTGATGTGATGTGATGTGATGTGATGTGATGTGATGTGATGTGATGTGATGTGATGTGATGTGATGTGATGTGATGTGATGTGATGTGATGTGATGTGATGTGATGTGATGTGATGTGATGTGATGTGATGTGATGTGATGTGATGTGATGTGATGTGATGTGATGTGATGTGATGTGATGTGATGTGATGTGATGTGATGTGATGTGATGTGATGTGATGTGATGTGATGTGATGTGATGTGATGTGATGTGATGTGATGTGATGTGATGTGATGTGATGTGATGTGATGTGATGTGATGTGATGTGATGTGATGTGATGTGATGTGATGTGATGTGATGTGATGTGATGTGATGTGATGTGATGTGATGTGATGTGATGTGATGTGATTGTGATGTGATGTGATGTGATGTGATGTGATGTGATGTGATGTGATGTGATGTGATGTGATGTGATGTGATGTGATGTGATGTGATGTGATGTGATGTGATGTGATGTGATGTGATGTGATGTGATGTGATGTGATGTGATGTGATGTGATGTGATGTGATGTGATGTGATGTGATGTGATGTGATGTGATGTGATGTGATGTGATGTGATGTGATGTGATGTGATGTGATGTGATGTGATGTGATGTGATGTGATGTGATGTGATGTGATGTGATGTGATGTGATGTGATGTGATGTGATGTGATGTGATGTGATGTGATGTGATGTGATGTGATGTGATGTGATGTTGATGTGATGTGATGTGATGTGATGTGATGTGATGTGATGTGATGTGATGTGATGTGATGTGATGTGATGTGATGTGATGTGATGTGATGTGATGTGATGTGATGTGATGTGATGTGATGTGATGTGATGTGATGTGATGTGATGTGATGTGATGTGATGTGATGTGATGTGATGTGATGTGATGTGATGTGATGTGATGTGATGTGATGTGATGTGATGTGATGTGATGTGATGTGATGTGATGTGACGTGACGTGACGTGATGTGATGTGATGTGATGTGATGTGATGTGATGTGATGTGATGTGATGTGATGTGACGTGACGTGATGTGATGTGACGTGAGGTGACGTGATGTGACGTGACGTGATGTGATGTGATGTGACGTGAGGTGATGTGAGGTGATGTGACGTGATGTGATGTGACGTGATGTGATGTGATGTGATGTGATGTGATGTGATGTGATGTGATGTGATTGTGTGATGTGATGTGATGTGATGTGATGTGATGTGATGTGATGTGATGTGATGTGATGTGATGTGATGTGATGTGATGTGATGTGATGTGATGTGATGTGATGTGATGTGATGTGATGTGATGTGATGTGATGTGATGTGATGTGATGTGATGTGATGTGATGTGATGTGATGTGATGTGATGTGATGTGATGTGATGTGATGTGATGTGATGTGATGTGATGTGATGTGATGTGATGTGATGTGATGTGATGTGATGTGATGTGATGTGATGTGATGTGATGTGATGTGATGTGATGTGATGTGATGTGATGTGATGTGATGTGATGTGATGTGATGTGATGTGATGTGATGTGATGTGATGTGATGTGATGTGATGTGATGTGATGTGATGTGATGTGATGTGATGTGATGTGATGTGATGTGATGTGATGTGATGTGATGTGATGTGATGTGATGTGATGTGATGTGATGTGATGTGATGTGATGTGATGTGATGTGATGTGATGTGATGTGATGTGATGTGATGTGATGTGATGTGATGTGATGTGATGTGATGTGATGTGATGTGATGTGATGTGATGTGATGTGATGTGATGTGATGTGATGTGATGTGATGTGATGTGATGTGATGTGATGTGATGTGATGTGATGTGATGTGATGTGATGTGATGTGATGTGATGTGATGTGATGTGATGTGATGTGATGTGATGTGATGTGATGTGATGTGATGTGATGTGATGTGATGTGATGTGATGTGATGTGATGTGATGTGATGTGATGTGATGTGATGTGATGTGATGTGATGTGATGTGATGTGATGTGATGTGATGTGATGTGATGTGATGTGATGTGATGTGATGTGATGTGATGTGATGTGATGTGATGTGATGTGATGTGATGTGATGTGATGTGATGTGATGTGATGTGATGTGATGTGATGTGATGTGATGTGATGTGATGTGATGTGATGTGATGTGATGTGATGTGATGTGATGTGATGTGATGTGATGTGATGTGATGTGATGTGATGTGATGTGATGTGATGTGATGTGATGTGATGTGATGTGATGTGATGTGATGTGATGTGATGTGATGTGATGTGATGTGATGTGATGTGATGTGATGTGATGTGATGTGATGTGATGTGATGTGATGTGATGTGATGTGATGTGATGTGATGTGATGTGATGTGATGTGATGTGATGTGATGTGATGTGATGTGATGTGATGTGATGTGATGTGATGTGATGTGATGTGATGTGATGTGATGTGATGTGATGTGATGTGATGTGATGTGATGTGATGTGATGTGATGTGATGTGATGTGATGTGATGTGATGTGATGTGATGTGATGTGATGTGATGTGATGTGATGTGATGTGATGTGATGTGATGTGATGTGATGTGATGTGATGTGATGTGATGTGATGTGATGTGATGTGATGTGATGTGATGTGATGTGATGTGATGTGATGTGATGTGATGTGATGTGATGTGATGTGATGTGATGTGATGTGATGTGATGTGATGTGATGTGATGTGATGTGATGTGATGTGATGTGATGTGATGTGATGTGATGTGATGTGATGTGATGTGATGTGATGTGATGTGATGTGATGTGATGTGATGTGATGTGATGTGATGTGATGTGATGTGATGTGATGTGATGTGATGTGATGTGATGTGATGTGATGTGATGTGATGTGATGTGATGTGATGTGATGTGATGTGATGTGATGTGATGTGATGTGATGTGATGTGATGTGATGTGATGTGATGTGATGTGATGTGATGTGATGTGATGTGATGTGATGTGATGTGATGTGATGTGATGTGATGTGATGTGATGTGATGTGATGTGATGTGATGTGATGTGATGTGATGTGATGTGATGTGATGTGATGTGATGTGATGTGATGTGATGTGATGTGATGTGATGTGATGTGATGTGATGTGATGTGATGTGATGTGATGTGATGTGATGTGATGTGATGTGATGTGATGTGATGTGATGTGATGTGATGTGATGTGATGTGATGTGATGTGATGTGATGTGATGTGATGTGATGTGATGTGATGTGATGTGATGTGATGTGATGTGATGTGATGTGATGTGATGTGATGTGATGTGATGTGATGTGATGTGATGTGATGTGATGTGATGTGATGTGATGTGATGTGATGTGATGTGATGTGATGTGATGTGATGTGATGTGATGTGATGTGATGTGATGTGATGTGATGTGATGTGATGTGATGTGATGTGATGTGATGTGATGTGATGTGATGTGATGTGATGTGATGTGATGTGATGTGATGTGATGTGATGTGATGTGATGTGATGTGATGTGATGTGATGTGATGTGATGTGATGTGATGTGATGTGATGTGATGTGATGTGATGTGATGTGATGTGATGTGATGTGATGTGATGTGATGTGATGTGATGTGATGTGATGTGATGTGATGTGATGTGATGTGATGTGATGTGATGTGATGTGATGTGATGTGATGTGATGTGATGTGATGTGATGTGATGTGATGTGATGTGATGTGATGTGATGTGATGTGATGTGATGTGATGTGATGTGATGTGATGTGATGTGATGTGATGTGATGTGATGTGATGTGATGTGATGTGATGTGATGTGATGTGATGTGATGTGATGTGATGTGATGTGATGTGATGTGATGTGATGTGATGTGATGTGATGTGATGTGATGTGATGTGATGTGATGTGATGTGATGTGATGTGATGTGATGTGATGTGATGTGATGTGATGTGATGTGATGTGATGTGATGTGATGTGATGTGATGTGATGTGATGTGATGTGATGTGATGTGATGTGATGTGATGTGATGTGATGTGATGTGATGTGATGTGATGTGATGTGATGTGATGTGATGTGATGTGATGTGATGTGATGTGATGTGATGTGATGTGATGTGATGTGATGTGATGTGATGTGATGTGATGTGATGTGATGTGATGTGATGTGATGTGATGTGATGTGATGTGATGTGATGTGATGTGATGTGATGTGATGTGATGTGATGTGATGTGATGTGATGTGATGTGATGTGATGTGATGTGATGTGATGTGATGTGATGTGATGTGATGTGATGTGATGTGATGTGATGTGATGTGATGTGATGTGATGTGATGTGATGTGATGTGATGTGATGTGATGTGATGTGATGTGATGTGATGTGATGTGATGTGATGTGATGTGATGTGATGTGATGTGATGTGATGTGATGTGATGTGATGTGATGTGATGTGATGTGATGTGATGTGATGTGATGTGATGTGATGTGATGTGATGTGATGTGATGTGATGTGATGTGATGTGATGTGATGTGATGTGATGTGATGTGATGTGATGTGATGTGATGTGATGTGATGTGATGTGATGTGATGTGATGTGATGTGATGTGATGTGATGTGATGTGATGTGATGTGATGTGATGTGATGTGATGTGATGTGATGTGATGTGATGTGATGTGATGTGATGTGATGTGATGTGATGTGATGTGATGTGATGTGATGTGATGTGATGTGATGTGATGTGATGTGATGTGATGTGATGTGATGTGATGTGATGTGATGTGATGTGATGTGATGTGATGTGATGTGATGTGATGTGATGTGATGTGATGTGATGTGATGTGATGTGATGTGATGTGATGTGATGTGATGTGATGTGATGTGATGTGATGTGATGTGATGTGATGTGATGTGATGTGATGTGATGTGATGTGATGTGATGTGATGTGATGTGATGTGATGTGATGTGATGTGATGTGATGTGATGTGATGTGATGTGATGTGATGTGATGTGATGTGATGTGATGTGATGTGATGTGATGTGATGTGATGTGATGTGATGTGATGTGATGTGATGTGATGTGATGTGATGTGATGTGATGTGATGTGATGTGATGTGATGTGATGTGATGTGATGTGATGTGATGTGATGTGATGTGATGTGATGTGATGTGATGTGATGTGATGTGATGTGATGTGATGTGATGTGATGTGATGTGATGTGATGTGATGTGATGTGATGTGATGTGATGTGATGTGATGTGATGTGATGTGATGTGATGTGATGTGATGTGATGTGATGTGATGTGATGTGATGTGATGTGATGTGATGTGATGTGATGTGATGTGATGTGATGTGATGTGATGTGATGTGATGTGATGTGATGTGATGTGATGTGATGTGATGTGATGTGATGTGATGTGATGTGATGTGATGTGATGTGATGTGATGTGATGTGATGTGATGTGATGTGATGTGATGTGATGTGATGTGATGTGATGTGATGTGATGTGATGTGATGTGATGTGATGTGATGTGATGTGATGTGATGTGATGTGATGTGATGTGATGTGATGTGATGTGATGTGATGTGATGTGATGTGATGTGATGTGATGTGATGTGATGTGATGTGATGTGATGTGATGTGATGTGATGTGATGTGATGTGATGTGATGTGATGTGATGTGATGTGATGTGATGTGATGTGATGTGATGTGATGTGATGTGATGTGATGTGATGTGATGTGATGTGATGTGATGTGATGTGATGTGATGTGATGTGATGTGATGTGATGTGATGTGATGTGATGTGATGTGATGTGATGTGATGTGATGTGATGTGATGTGATGTGATGTGATGTGATGTGATGTGATGTGATGTGATGTGATGTGATGTGATGTGATGTGATGTGATGTGATGTGATGTGATGTGATGTGATGTGATGTGATGTGATGTGATGTGATGTGATGTGATGTGATGTGATGTGATGTGATGTGATGTGATGTGATGTGATGTGATGTGATGTGATGTGATGTGATGTGATGTGATGTGATGTGATGTGATGTGATGTGATGTGATGTGATGTGATGTGATGTGATGTGATGTGATGTGATGTGATGTGATGTGATGTGATGTGATGTGATGTGATGTGATGTGATGTGATGTGATGTGATGTGATGTGATGTGATGTGATGTGATGTGATGTGATGTGATGTGATGTGATGTGATGTGATGTGATGTGATGTGATGTGATGTGATGTGATGTGATGTGATGTGATGTGATGTGATGTGATGTGATGTGATGTGATGTGATGTGATGTGATGTGATGTGATGTGATGTGATGTGATGTGATGTGATGTGATGTGATGTGATGTGATGTGATGTGATGTGATGTGATGTGATGTGATGTGATGTGATGTGATGTGATGTGATGTGATGTGATGTGATGTGATGTGATGTGATGTGATGTGATGTGATGTGATGTGATGTGATGTGATGTGATGTGATGTGATGTGATGTGATGTGATGTGATGTGATGTGATGTGATGTGATGTGATGTGATGTGATGTGATGTGATGTGATGTGATGTGATGTGATGTGATGTGATGTGATGTGATGTGATGTGATGTGATGTGATGTGATGTGATGTGATGTGATGTGATGTGATGTGATGTGATGTGATGTGATGTGATGTGATGTGATGTGATGTGATGTGATGTGATGTGATGTGATGTGATGTGATGTGATGTGATGTGATGTGATGTGATGTGATGTGATGTGATGTGATGTGATGTGATGTGATGTGATGTGATGTGATGTGATGTGATGTGATGTGATGTGATGTGATGTGATGTGATGTGATGTGATGTGATGTGATGTGATGTGATGTGATGTGATGTGATGTGATGTGATGTGATGTGATGTGATGTGATGTGATGTGATGTGATGTGATGTGATGTGATGTGATGTGATGTGATGTGATGTGATGTGATGTGATGTGATGTGATGTGATGTGATGTGATGTGATGTGATGTGATGTGATGTGATGTGATGTGATGTGATGTGATGTGATGTGATGTGATGTGATGTGATGTGATGTGATGTGATGTGATGTGATGTGATGTGATGTGATGTGATGTGATGTGATGTGATGTGATGTGATGTGATGTGATGTGATGTGATGTGATGTGATGTGATGTGATGTGATGTGATGTGATGTGATGTGATGTGATGTGATGTGATGTGATGTGATGTGATGTGATGTGATGTGATGTGATGTGATGTGATGTGATGTGATGTGATGTGATGTGATGTGATGTGATGTGATGTGATGTGATGTGATGTGATGTGATGTGATGTGATGTGATGTGATGTGATGTGATGTGATGTGATGTGATGTGATGTGATGTGATGTGATGTGATGTGATGTGATGTGATGTGATGTGATGTGATGTGATGTGATGTGATGTGATGTGATGTGATGTGATGTGATGTGATGTGATGTGATGTGATGTGATGTGATGTGATGTGATGTGATGTGATGTGATGTGATGTGATGTGATGTGATGTGATGTGATGTGATGTGATGTGATGTGATGTGATGTGATGTGATGTGATGTGATGTGATGTGATGTGATGTGATGTGATGTGATGTGATGTGATGTGATGTGATGTGATGTGATGTGATGTGATGTGATGTGATGTGATGTGATGTGATGTGATGTGATGTGATGTGATGTGATGTGATGTGATGTGATGTGATGTGATGTGATGTGATGTGATGTGATGTGATGTGATGTGATGTGATGTGATGTGATGTGATGTGATGTGATGTGATGTGATGTGATGTGATGTGATGTGATGTGATGTGATGTGATGTGATGTGATGTGATGTGATGTGATGTGATGTGATGTGATGTGATGTGATGTGATGTGATGTGATGTGATGTGATGTGATGTGATGTGATGTGATGTGATGTGATGTGATGTGATGTGATGTGATGTGATGTGATGTGATGTGATGTGATGTGATGTGATGTGATGTGATGTGATGTGATGTGATGTGATGTGATGTGATGTGATGTGATGTGATGTGATGTGATGTGATGTGATGTGATGTGATGTGATGTGATGTGATGTGATGTGATGTGATGTGATGTGATGTGATGTGATGTGATGTGATGTGATGTGATGTGATGTGATGTGATGTGATGTGATGTGATGTGATGTGATGTGATGTGATGTGATGTGATGTGATGTGATGTGATGTGATGTGATGTGATGTGATGTGATGTGATGTGATGTGATGTGATGTGATGTGATGTGATGTGATGTGATGTGATGTGATGTGATGTGATGTGATGTGATGTGATGTGATGTGATGTGATGTGATGTGATGTGATGTGATGTGATGTGATGTGATGTGATGTGATGTGATGTGATGTGATGTGATGTGATGTGATGTGATGTGATGTGATGTGATGTGATGTGATGTGATGTGATGTGATGTGATGTGATGTGATGTGATGTGATGTGATGTGATGTGATGTGATGTGATGTGATGTGATGTGATGTGATGTGATGTGATGTGATGTGATGTGATGTGATGTGATGTGATGTGATGTGATGTGATGTGATGTGATGTGATGTGATGTGATGTGATGTGATGTGATGTGATGTGATGTGATGTGATGTGATGTGATGTGATGTGATGTGATGTGATGTGATGTGATGTGATGTGATGTGATGTGATGTGATGTGATGTGATGTGATGTGATGTGATGTGATGTGATGTGATGTGATGTGATGTGATGTGATGTGATGTGATGTGATGTGATGTGATGTGATGTGATGTGATGTGATGTGATGTGATGTGATGTGATGTGATGTGATGTGATGTGATGTGATGTGATGTGATGTGATGTGATGTGATGTGATGTGATGTGATGTGATGTGATGTGATGTGATGTGATGTGATGTGATGTGATGTGATGTGATGTGATGTGATGTGATGTGATGTGATGTGATGTGATGTGATGTGATGTGATGTGATGTGATGTGATGTGATGTGATGTGATGTGATGTGATGTGATGTGATGTGATGTGATGTGATGTGATGTGATGTGATGTGATGTGATGTGATGTGATGTGATGTGATGTGATGTGATGTGATGTGATGTGATGTGATGTGATGTGATGTGATGTGATGTGATGTGATGTGATGTGATGTGATGTGATGTGATGTGATGTGATGTGATGTGATGTGATGTGATGTGATGTGATGTGATGTGATGTGATGTGATGTGATGTGATGTGATGTGATGTGATGTGATGTGATGTGATGTGATGTGATGTGATGTGATGTGATGTGATGTGATGTGATGTGATGTGATGTGATGTGATGTGATGTGATGTGATGTGATGTGATGTGATGTGATGTGATGTGATGTGATGTGATGTGATGTGATGTGATGTGATGTGATGTGATGTGATGTGATGTGATGTGATGTGATGTGATGTGATGTGATGTGATGTGATGTGATGTGATGTGATGTGATGTGATGTGATGTGATGTGATGTGATGTGATGTGATGTGATGTGATGTGATGTGATGTGATGTGATGTGATGTGATGTGATGTGATGTGATGTGATGTGATGTGATGTGATGTGATGTGATGTGATGTGATGTGATGTGATGTGATGTGATGTGATGTGATGTGATGTGATGTGATGTGATGTGATGTGATGTGATGTGATGTGATGTGATGTGATGTGATGTGATGTGATGTGATGTGATGTGATGTGATGTGATGTGATGTGATGTGATGTGATGTGATGTGATGTGATGTGATGTGAT
This sequence comes from Adalia decempunctata, assembly GCA_951802165.1. Classification (NCBI taxonomy): domain Eukaryota; kingdom Metazoa; phylum Arthropoda; class Insecta; order Coleoptera; family Coccinellidae; genus Adalia; species Adalia decempunctata. The sequence goes on from CATOPV010000036.1 coordinate 58,914, forward strand.
GTGATGTGATGTGATGTGATGTGATGTGATGTGATGTGATGTGATGTGATGTGATGTGATGTGATGTGATGTGATGTGATGTGATGTGATGTGATGTGATGTGATGTGATGTGATGTGATGTGATGTGATGTGATGTGATGTGATGTGATGTGATGTGATGTGATGTGATGTGATGTGATGTGATGTGATGTGATGTGATGTGATGTGATGTGATGTGATGTGATGTGATGTGATGTGATGTGATGTGATGTGATGTGATGTGATGTGATGTGATGTGATGTGATGTGATGTGATGTGATGTGATGTGATGTGATGTGATGTGATGTGATGTGATGTGATGTGATGTGATGTGATGTGATGTGATGTGATGTGATGTGATGTGATGTGATGTGATGTGATGTGATGTGATGTGATGTGATGTGATGTGATGTGATGTGATGTGATGTGATGTGATGTGATGTGATGTGATGTGATGTGATGTGATGTGATGTGATGTGATGTGATGTGATGTGATGTGATGTGATGTGATGTGATGTGATGTGATGTGATGTGATGTGATGTGATGTGATGTGATGTGATGTGATGTGATGTGATGTGATGTGATGTGATGTGATGTGATGTGATGTGATGTGATGTGATGTGATGTGATGTGATGTGATGTGATGTGATGTGATGTGATGTGATGTGATGTGATGTGATGTGATGTGATGTGATGTGATGTGATGTGATGTGATGTGATGTGATGTGATGTGATGTGATGTGATGTGATGTGATGTGATGTGATGTGATGTGATGTGATGTGATGTGATGTGATGTGATGTGATGTGATGTGATGTGATGTGATGTGATGTGATGTGATGTGATGTGATGTGATGTGATGTGATGTGATGTGATGTGATGTGATGTGATTGTTAGATAAGGTATTTTAACATATGCGTGATGACTGATGAATTCTGCAGTTAGTATGTTCTTAGAAATAAAGCAGTGAAGATCTCGTCTGATTAATTTGAGTCATTATTTAAATATTCAAACCAGATACAATAAAGTCCAATAATACAACAACCAATAATTATAACATGGTGTCAGGTGTTTAAATTTCTACGGAAAATATCAACAATCAACATTATAATATTTTTTTTCGATGAAACAAATGCACAAGATGTCCGACGACGGTGAAGTAAGAGTTGACCACATGCCAAATTTAAAACCCATCAACGAATTGATAATTTCATCGAGTGAAAATAATGCTTCAAATTGGAAAGAATGGTGGGAAAATTTCGAAATATACTTATTAGCAACAGGACTGATCGATTCATCAGATTGCCGAAAAATTGCTGTGATGCTGCATTCCATTGGTTCGAAAAGTAGACAAATTTTCAACTCATTCAACTTAAAAATAACAGATACAACTCTGGATAATGTTAAGGCTAAATTCGACGGATATTTCGAACCTCAAAAAAAACCTAACAATGTCACGTCATACTTTCTTCACAAGAAAACAAAAAGTGAATGAAAGTATAGATAATTTTATAACAGACTTGGAAAATTTGAGCATAAAATGTGAATTCAAAGATCTTCGAGAGTCCTTAGTCAGAGATATATTCATTGCTAACATGAATTCTCATTTTACAAATATACGTCAGCGTCTCCTGCAGGAAGTTGATATTTCTCTTCAAAAGGCTGTTGAATTGGCCAAATCTGTAGTTCTAGCTCAACAAAATTCTGAAAAAATCCAGAAGGAGTCTGTAGGAGGAACAGAGCAAGTCTTATATATCAATAAAAGAAGTTCCACATCAGGATATGACAGGTCCATGCAATCCAGATCAAGAAGCATAAGTCAATCATCCAGTGGGTCCAGACGTGAGTTTCAAAAACGAAGATCATCTCCCATTAGCAACAGTATTTGTGGAAGATGTGGTCAACAGCACAGATTCAAGTGTCCAGCTGCGACCGTTCAATGCAGGTTATGTAAAAAACAGGGCCATTTTGCCAAATTTTGTTTTAAAAATAAAAAATCAGTCAATAAAGTACAATCAGAAGACTATTCAAGTGCTGATTCAATTTTTCCTTTTGTCGGTATGCTGAAAAATGAAAATATTGTTGGTCAGAAAAAAGATTCGTGGTCTCTGAATATCTTTATCAATAATTTTGAAATTGAGTGCATTCTTGATTCTGGTGCCAATGTTAATATTATATCAAATGAAAATTTCAAAAAATTAAATTTACCACAGTCATTAATAATTAAATGTCACATCTCGATAAATAGCTTTGGAGGAAATAAGATACCAGTAATTGGAAAATGTGATCTCAAATGTTTTTTCAATAATACACATGAAATTATTACATTTATAATTGTCGACATATCTTGTCAAACTGTCTTGGGTCTACCTACATGCCAAAAAATTGGTATTTTGAAGAGAGTTTTTAATCTCACAAAAAACGATTACAATAAAATTCTCAATGAATTTCAGGATGTATTTGAAGGTCTAGGATGTTTACCTCCAGTCTGCCATATCAAGTTGCGTCCAGATGCTATTCCGCATGTCGATCCGCCTCGAAAAGTGCCGTTTGCCCTACATGATAAACTAAGAAAGGAATTAGATAGAATGGAGAGCATGGATGTCATATCCAAAGTGTCAAAACCTACGTCTTGGGTCAATTCTATAGTCATTACCGTCAAAAAGTCAGGTCAGTTAAGAATATGTCTAGATCCAAGAAATCTAAACAAAAATATTATGAGAGAGCATTTTCCCCTAAAAAACTTTGATGATGTAAGGTCAAAATTAATTAACGCAGCCTATTTTTCACATTTAGATGCTTTCTCCGGATTTTGGATGTTGAAGTTAGATGAACAAAGTTCAGATTTGTGTACGTTCCAAACGCCTTTCGGTAGATATAAATTTAAACGTTTACCTTTTGGTATATGCTCGTCATCGGAAAAATTTGTACAAGTTATGAGTGATCTATTTGGAGATATTGAGGGTGTTCTAATTTTTGTAGATGAATTTCTAGTGTATGGGGAAACTTTGGAAATACATAATGAACGTCTTAAAAATGTACTACAAAGAGCCAGGGAAGTCAATCTTAAGTTCAACAAAGAAAAAAGTAACATAGCAGTAACTCAAGTACGTTTCCTAGGCCATATATTTAATAGAGATGGTATCAAAGTCGATGATGAAAAGATTGAAGCTATCAAACAGTTACCTTCACCTTCTAACACAAAAGAGCTCCAAAGATTTTTAGGAATGATTAATTTTTTGGGTCCTTTCATCAGTAACTTGTCACAAAGAACAGAAGTACTTCGAAATTTATTGAAATCAAACAGTCAATGGATCTGGGATGAAAATTGTGAAAGAGCATTCATAAATTTGAAAGATATTATTACAAAATCCCCAGTATTAACACACTACAATCCTAATTTACCTCTAGTCTTGTCAGTTGATAGTTCACAATCCGCTATTGGAGCAGTAATTATGCAAAATAACCGTCCTATTGCCTACAGTTCCAAAACTCTTACTTCGTCACAAATAAACTATGCTCAAATTGAGAAAGAATTATTTGCTATTCAATTTGGTTGTGTCAAGTTTCATCAGTATATTTTTGGTCATAAAATCACAGTACATACAGATCACAAACCGTTGGTATATCTTTTCAAAAAAGCCCTTTTTGACATTCCTGCTAGATTACAACGAATGATGTTAGCCTTACAAGCCTATGAATTAGATGTCATTTATGTACCAGGAAAACAAATGTTTATATCTGATACTCTCTCGAGGGCAGCTTTGAAAGAAAACTTTATTCCAGATTATGAATGTGACATTCCATATCACGTCAATATGACTTATTCGACTTTTGCAATAACGGATCAATATCATGAAAAATTATGTCAAAGTACTGCATCAGATGAAACTTTAAAAATTTTAAGAAAATATTATTATGAAGGATGGCCGAAATCTAAAGAAAAAACACATATTCTAGCGAAACCTTTTTGGAATTTTCAAAATGAAATTCATGAAATAAGAAATTTGCTTTTCAAGGGAACCAAATTGATTGTACCGGTAACAATGCAAAATACAATTCTTCAAAAGATACATGAAGGTCATCAGGGTCATAACAAATGTCTCAATTTGGCTAGGGAATCTTTTTATTGGCCTAATATGTCTAATCAATTGAAGAATTTAATTGATCAATGCTCAGTGTGCGCAAAATTTATGTCTGCCAATCAAAGAGAGCCTCTACAAAGTTATAGTATTACTCATTTCCCTTGGGAACGAGTTGGGTTGGATTTACTTGACTTTGATAATAAAATTTATTTAGTAGTCACAGATTATTACTCTAAATTCATTGAAATAGCTTTACTCGATAATGGCTATTCAGCTCAAAAGGTGATAGTAAGTCTGAAATCAATATTCGCACGTCATGGGATTCCAATGCAGCTTGTTTCTGATGGCGGTCCACCTTTCGGTTCAGTTGAATTCAAATCTTTTTTGTTTGATTGGGATATTGAACATATCTTTTCGAGCCCTTATCATCCCCAATCGAATGGTCAGTCTGAAAGTTCGGTCAAAATTATCAAGAATATTCTCAGGAAGTCTAAAGAATCTAAGACAGATCCTTATTTGGCTCTTTTGCATTATAGGTCCACTCCAAAATCCAATTTGCCTTCACCTGCTCAGCTACTCATGTCACGAAACTTGAGAAACAATGTTCCAATTTTAACGAAAAAATTAACACCCAAGGTAGTCACATTCCAAGAATATAAAAATAAATTTGCAAAATCTGAAGAAAATCAAAAATTTTATTATAATAGAAATAAAAAACCATTACCACTTCTGTATCCTAATGATCATGTATATTTTAAGAGAAATAATAAATCTGATTGGTCTCCAGCTATAGTCATAGAAAGACTGAAATGTCAAAGGTCCTATATTGTTGAAGATACAAATGGAGTAAGATACCGTAGAAATAGAATACACTTAAAATTCAGATCAAATGACACTTGTCACAGATATGACATCGATCCTCAAAATTCTACAGACAATGATGTATTGAATCGTAAGTGTGAAAATAATCAGGAAGGCATATATAGAACTAGATATGGTAGACCTGTGAAACCTCCGGATAGATTGAATATTCCCATAAACTATATGGTAATACAAAAATAATGGTTCCATATAGTAATATTATCATGTAGATATAGAATTTAAGGATATGTGTATGGCTGGATATAAAATATTAGATTTAATGAACCATACCGAATTTCTAATTGTGATCGAGATATTCTTGATAATGGGATATTTGTTGAAACATTATTTGGGCTGTTTCCATTATCTCTGCGGTTTGTTGTTTCCGACGTTTCGGCAAGCATTCGCCTGCCGTCTTCAGGGTGTGGGTCCTGAGAAGGACCGGTCCTTCTCAGGACCCACACCCTGAAGACGGCAGGCGAATGCTTGCCGAAACGTCGGAAACAACAAACCGCAGAGATAATGGAAACAGCCCAAATAATGTTTCAACAAATATCCCATTATCAAGAATATCTCGATCACAAGTGATGTGATGTGATGTGATGTGATGTGATGTGATGTGATGTGATGTGATGTGATGTGATGTGATGTGATGTGATGTGATGTGATGTGATGTGATGTGATGTGATGTGATGTGATGTGATGTGATGTGATGTGATGTGATGTGATGTGATGTGATGTGATGTGATGTGATGTGATGTGATGTGATGTGATGTGATGTGATGTGATGTGATGTGATGTGATGTGATGTGATGTGATGTGATGTGATGTGATGTGATGTGATGTGATGTGATGTGATGTGATGTGATGTGATGTGATGTGATGTGATGTGATGTGATGTGATGTGATGTGATGTGATGTGATGTGATGTGATGTGATGTGATGTGATGTGATGTGATGTGATGTGATGTGATGTGATGTGATGTGATGTGATGTGATGTGATGTGATGTGATGTGATGTGATGTGATGTGATGTGATGTGATGTGATGTGATGTGATGTGATGTGATGTGATGTGATGTGATGTGATGTGATGTGATGTGATGTGATGTGATGTGATGTGATGTGATGTGATGTGATGTGATGTGATGTGATGTGATGTGATGTGATGTGATGTGATGTGATGTGATGTGATGTGATGTGATGTGATGTGATGTGATGTGATGTGATGTGATGTGATGTGATGTGATGTGATGTGATGTGATGTGATGTGATGTGATGTGATGTGATGTGATGTGATGTGATGTGATGTGATGTGATGTGATGTGATGTGATGTGATGTGATGTGATGTGATGTGATGTGATGTGATGTGATGTGATGTGATGTGATGTGATGTGATGTGATGTGATGTGATGTGATGTGATGTGATGTGATGTGATGTGATGTGATGTGATGTGATGTGATGTGATGTGATGTGATGTGATGTGATGTGATGTGATGTGATGTGATGTGATGTGATGTGATGTGATGTGATGTGATGTGATGTGATGTGATGTGATGTGATGTGATGTGATGTGATGTGATGTGATGTGATGTGATGTGATGTGATGTGATGTGATGTGATGTGATGTGATGTGATGTGATGTGATGTGATGTGATGTGATGTGATGTGATGTGATGTGATGTGATGTGATGTGATGTGATGTGATGTGATGTGATGTGATGTGATGTGATGTGATGTGATGTGATGTGATGTGATGTGATGTGATGTGATGTGATGTGATGTGATGTGATGTGATGTGATGTGATGTGATGTGATGTGATGTGATGTGATGTGATGTGATGTGATGTGATGTGATGTGATGTGATGTGATGTGATGTGATGTGATGTGATGTGATGTGATGTGATGTGATGTGATGTGATGTGATGTGATGTGATGTGATGTGATGTGATGTGATGTGATGTGATGTGATGTGATGTGATGTGATGTGATGTGATGTGATGTGATGTGATGTGATGTGATGTGATGTGATGTGATGTGATGTGATGTGATGTGATGTGATGTGATGTGATGTGATGTGATGTGATGTGATGTGATGTGATGTGATGTGATGTGATGTGATGTGATGTGATGTGATGTGATGTGATGTGATGTGATGTGATGTGATGTGATGTGATGTGATGTGATGTGATGTGATGTGATGTGATGTGATGTGATGTGATGTGATGTGATGTGATGTGATGTGATGTGATGTGATGTGATGTGATGTGATGTGATGTGATGTGATGTGATGTGATGTGATGTGATGTGATGTGATGTGATGTGATGTGATGTGATGTGATGTGATGTGATGTGATGTGATGTGATGTGATGTGATGTGATGTGATGTGATGTGATGTGATGTGATGTGATGTGATGTGATGTGATGTGATGTGATGTGATGTGATGTGATGTGATGTGATGTGATGTGATGTGATGTGATGTGATGTGATGTGATGTGATGTGATGTGATGTGATGTGATGTGATGTGATGTGATGTGATGTGATGTGATGTGATGTGATGTGATGTGATGTGATGTGATGTGATGTGATGTGATGTGATGTGATGTGATGTGATGTGATGTGATGTGATGTGATGTGATGTGATGTGATGTGATGTGATGTGATGTGATGTGATGTGATGTGATGTGATGTGATGTGATGTGATGTGATGTGATGTGATGTGATGTGATGTGATGTGATGTGATGTGATGTGATGTGATGTGATGTGATGTGATGTGATGTGATGTGATGTGATGTGATGTGATGTGATGTGATGTGATGTGATGTGATGTGATGTGATGTGATGTGATGTGATGTGATGTGATGTGATGTGATGTGATGTGATGTGATGTGATGTGATGTGATGTGATGTGATGTGATGTGATGTGATGTGATGTGATGTGATGTGATGTGATGTGATGTGATGTGATGTGATGTGATGTGATGTGATGTGATGTGATGTGATGTGATGTGATGTGATGTGATGTGATGTGATGTGATGTGATGTGATGTGATGTGATGTGATGTGATGTGATGTGATGTGATGTGATGTGATGTGATGTGATGTGATGTGATGTGATGTGATGTGATGTGATGTGATGTGATGTGATGTGATGTGATGTGATGTGATGTGATGTGATGTGATGTGATGTGATGTGATGTGATGTGATGTGATGTGATGTGATGTGATGTGATGTGATGTGATGTGATGTGATGTGATGTGATGTGATGTGATGTGATGTGATGTGATGTGATGTGATGTGATGTGATGTGATGTGATGTGATGTGATGTGATGTGATGTGATGTGATGTGATGTGATGTGATGTGATGTGATGTGATGTGATGTGATGTGATGTGATGTGATGTGATGTGATGTGATGTGATGTGATGTGATGTGATGTGATGTGATGTGATGTGATGTGATGTGATGTGATGTGATGTGATGTGATGTGATGTGATGTGATGTGATGTGATGTGATGTGATGTGATGTGATGTGATGTGATGTGATGTGATGTGATGTGATGTGATGTGATGTGATGTGATGTGATGTGATGTGATGTGATGTGATGTGATGTGATGTGATGTGATGTGATGTGATGTGATGTGATGTGATGTGATGTGATGTGATGTGATGTGATGTGATGTGATGTGATGTGATGTGATGTGATGTGATGTGATGTGATGTGATGTGATGTGATGTGATGTGATGTGATGTGATGTGATGTGATGTGATGTGATGTGATGTGATGTGATGTGATGTGATGTGATGTGATGTGATGTGATGTGATGTGATGTGATGTGATGTGATGTGATGTGATGTGATGTGATGTGATGTGATGTGATGTGATGTGATGTGATGTGATGTGATGTGATGTGATGTGATGTGATGTGATGTGATGTGATGTGATGTGATGTGATGTGATGTGATGTGATGTGATGTGATGTGATGTGATGTGATGTGATGTGATGTGATGTGATGTGATGTGATGTGATGTGATGTGATGTGATGTGATGTGATGTGATGTGATGTGATGTGATGTGATGTGATGTGATGTGATGTGATGTGATGTGATGTGATGTGATGTGATGTGATGTGATGTGATGTGATGTGATGTGATGTGATGTGATGTGATGTGATGTGATGTGATGTGATGTGATGTGATGTGATGTGATGTGATGTGATGTGATGTGATGTGATGTGATGTGATGTGATGTGATGTGATGTGATGTGATGTGATGTGATGTGATGTGATGTGATGTGATGTGATGTGATGTGATGTGATGTGATGTGATGTGATGTGATGTGATGTGATGTGATGTGATGTGATGTGATGTGATGTGATGTGATGTGATGTGATGTGATGTGATGTGATGTGATGTGATGTGATGTGATGTGATGTGATGTGATGTGATGTGATGTGATGTGATGTGATGTGATGTGATGTGATGTGATGTGATGTGATGTGATGTGATGTGATGTGATGTGATGTGATGTGATGTGATGTGATGTGATGTGATGTGATGTGATGTGATGTGATGTGATGTGATGTGATGTGATGTGATGTGATGTGATGTGATGTGATGTGATGTGATGTGATGTGATGTGATGTGATGTGATGTGATGTGATGTGATGTGATGTGATGTGATGTGATGTGATGTGATGTGATGTGATGTGATGTGATGTGATGTGATGTGATGTGATGTGATGTGATGTGATGTGATGTGATGTGATGTGATGTGATGTGATGTGATGTGATGTGATGTGATGTGATGTGATGTGATGTGATGTGATGTGATGTGATGTGATGTGATGTGATGTGATGTGATGTGATGTGATGTGATGTGATGTGATGTGATGTGATGTGATGTGATGTGATGTGATGTGATGTGATGTGATGTGATGTGATGTGATGTGATGTGATGTGATGTGATGTGATGTGATGTGATGTGATGTGATGTGATGTGATGTGATGTGATGTGATGTGATGTGATGTGATGTGATGTGATGTGATGTGATGTGATGTGATGTGATGTGATGTGATGTGATGTGATGTGATGTGATGTGATGTGATGTGATGTGATGTGATGTGATGTGATGTGATGTGATGTGATGTGATGTGATGTGATGTGATGTGATGTGATGTGATGTGATGTGATGTGATGTGATGTGATGTGATGTGATGTGATGTGATGTGATGTGATGTGATGTGATGTGATGTGATGTGATGTGATGTGATGTGATGTGATGTGATGTGATGTGATGTGATGTGATGTGATGTGATGTGATGTGATGTGATGTGATGTGATGTGATGTGATGTGATGTGATGTGATGTGATGTGATGTGATGTGATGTGATGTGATGTGATGTGATGTGATGTGATGTGATGTGATGTGATGTGATGTGATGTGATGTGATGTGATGTGATGTGATGTGATGTGATGTGATGTGATGTGATGTGATGTGATGTGATGTGATGTGATGTGATGTGATGTGATGTGATGTGATGTGATGTGATGTGATGTGATGTGATGTGATGTGATGTGATGTGATGTGATGTGATGTGATGTGATGTGATGTGATGTGATGTGATGTGATGTGATGTGATGTGATGTGATGTGATGTGATGTGATGTGATGTGATGTGATGTGATGTGATGTGATGTGATGTGATGTGATGTGATGTGATGTGATGTGATGTGATGTGATGTGATGTGATGTGATGTGATGTGATGTGATGTGATGTGATGTGATGTGATGTGATGTGATGTGATGTGATGTGATGTGATGTGATGTGATGTGATGTGATGTGATGTGATGTGATGTGATGTGATGTGATGTGATGTGATGTGATGTGATGTGATGTGATGTGATGTGATGTGATGTGATGTGATGTGATGTGATGTGATGTGATGTGATGTGATGTGATGTGATGTGATGTGATGTGATGTGATGTGATGTGATGTGATGTGATGTGATGTGATGTGATGTGATGTGATGTGATGTGATGTGATGTGATGTGATGTGATGTGATGTGATGTGATGTGATGTGATGTGATGTGATGTGATGTGATGTGATGTGATGTGATGTGATGTGATGTGATGTGATGTGATGTGATGTGATGTGATGTGATGTGATGTGATGTGATGTGATGTGATGTGATGTGATGTGATGTGATGTGATGTGATGTGATGTGATGTGATGTGATGTGATGTGATGTGATGTGATGTGATGTGATGTGATGTGATGTGATGTGATGTGATGTGATGTGATGTGATGTGATGTGATGTGATGTGATGTGATGTGATGTGATGTGATGTGATGTGATGTGATGTGATGTGATGTGATGTGATGTGATGTGATGTGATGTGATGTGATGTGATGTGATGTGATGTGATGTGATGTGATGTGATGTGATGTGATGTGATGTGATGTGATGTGATGTGATGTGATGTGATGTGATGTGATGTGATGTGATGTGATGTGATGTGATGTGATGTGATGTGATGTGATGTGATGTGATGTGATGTGATGTGATGTGATGTGATGTGATGTGATGTGATGTGATGTGATGTGATGTGATGTGATGTGATGTGATGTGATGTGATGTGATGTGATGTGATGTGATGTGATGTGATGTGATGTGATGTGATGTGATGTGATGTGATGTGATGTGATGTGATGTGATGTGATGTGATGTGATGTGATGTGATGTGATGTGATGTGATGTGATGTGATGTGATGTGATGTGATGTGATGTGATGTGATGTGATGTGATGTGATGTGATGTGATGTGATGTGATGTGATGTGATGTGATGTGATGTGATGTGATGTGATGTGATGTGATGTGATGTGATGTGATGTGATGTGATGTGATGTGATGTGATGTGATGTGATGTGATGTGATGTGATGTGATGTGATGTGATGTGATGTGATGTGATGTGATGTGATGTGATGTGATGTGATGTGATGTGATGTGATGTGATGTGATGTGATGTGATGTGATGTGATGTGATGTGATGTGATGTGATGTGATGTGATGTGATGTGATGTGATGTGATGTGATGTGATGTGATGTGATGTGATGTGATGTGATGTGATGTGATGTGATGTGATGTGATGTGATGTGATGTGATGTGATGTGATGTGATGTGATGTGATGTGATGTGATGTGATGTGATGTGATGTGATGTGATGTGATGTGATGTGATGTGATGTGATGTGATGTGATGTGATGTGATGTGATGTGATGTGATGTGATGTGATGTGATGTGATGTGATGTGATGTGATGTGATGTGATGTGATGTGATGTGATGTGATGTGATGTGATGTGATGTGATGTGATGTGATGTGATGTGATGTGATGTGATGTGATGTGATGTGATGTGATGTGATGTGATGTGATGTGATGTGATGTGATGTGATGTGATGTGATGTGATGTGATGTGATGTGATGTGATGTGATGTGATGTGATGTGATGTGATGTGATGTGATGTGATGTGATGTGATGTGATGTGATGTGATGTGATGTGATGTGATGTGATGTGATGTGATGTGATGTGATGTGATGTGATGTGATGTGATGTGATGTGATGTGATGTGATGTGATGTGATGTGATGTGATGTGATGTGATGTGATGTGATGTGATGTGATGTGATGTGATGTGATGTGATGTGATGTGATGTGATGTGATGTGATGTGATGTGATGTGATGTGATGTGATGTGATGTGATGTGATGTGATGTGATGTGATGTGATGTGATGTGATGTGATGTGATGTGATGTGATGTGATGTGATGTGATGTGATGTGATGTGATGTGATGTGATGTGATGTGATGTGATGTGATGTGATGTGATGTGATGTGATGTGATGTGATGTGATGTGATGTGATGTGATGTGATGTGATGTGATGTGATGTGATGTGATGTGATGTGATGTGATGTGATGTGATGTGATGTGATGTGATGTGATGTGATGTGATGTGATGTGATGTGATGTGATGTGATGTGATGTGATGTGATGTGATGTGATGTGATGTGATGTGATGTGATGTGATGTGATGTGATGTGATGTGATGTGATGTGATGTGATGTGATGTGATGTGATGTGATGTGATGTGATGTGATGTGATGTGATGTGATGTGATGTGATGTGATGTGATGTGATGTGATGTGATGTGATGTGATGTGATGTGATGTGATGTGATGTGATGTGATGTGATGTGATGTGATGTGATGTGATGTGATGTGATGTGATGTGATGTGATGTGATGTGATGTGATGTGATGTGATGTGATGTGATGTGATGTGATGTGATGTGATGTGATGTGATGTGATGTGATGTGATGTGATGTGATGTGATGTGATGTGATGTGATGTGATGTGATGTGATGTGATGTGATGTGATGTGATGTGATGTGATGTGATGTGATGTGATGTGATGTGATGTGATGTGATGTGATGTGATGTGATGTGATGTGATGTGATGTGATGTGATGTGATGTGATGTGATGTGATGTGATGTGATGTGATGTGATGTGATGTGATGTGATGTGATGTGATGTGATGTGATGTGATGTGATGTGATGTGATGTGATGTGATGTGATGTGATGTGATGTGATGTGATGTGATGTGATGTGATGTGATGTGATGTGATGTGATGTGATGTGATGTGATGTGATGTGATGTGATGTGATGTGATGTGATGTGATGTGATGTGATGTGATGTGATGTGATGTGATGTGATGTGATGTGATGTGATGTGATGTGATGTGATGTGATGTGATGTGATGTGATGTGATGTGATGTGATGTGATGTGATGTGATGTGATGTGATGTGATGTGATGTGATGTGATGTGATGTGATGTGATGTGATGTGATGTGATGTGATGTGATGTGATGTGATGTGATGTGATGTGATGTGATGTGATGTGATGTGATGTGATGTGATGTGATGTGATGTGATGTGATGTGATGTGATGTGATGTGATGTGATGTGATGTGATGTGATGTGATGTGATGTGATGTGATGTGATGTGATGTGATGTGATGTGATGTGATGTGATGTGATGTGATGTGATGTGATGTGATGTGATGTGATGTGATGTGATGTGATGTGATGTGATGTGATGTGATGTGATGTGATGTGATGTGATGTGATGTGATGTGATGTGATGTGATGTGATGTGATGTGATGTGATGTGATGTGATGTGATGTGATGTGATGTGATGTGATGTGATGTGATGTGATGTGATGTGATGTGATGTGATGTGATGTGATGTGATGTGATGTGATGTGATGTGATGTGATGTGATGTGATGTGATGTGATGTGATGTGATGTGATGTGATGTGATGTGATGTGATGTGATGTGATGTGATGTGATGTGATGTGATGTGATGTGATGTGATGTGATGTGATGTGATGTGATGTGATGTGATGTGATGTGATGTGATGTGATGTGATGTGATGTGATGTGATGTGATGTGATGTGATGTGATGTGATGTGATGTGATGTGATGTGATGTGATGTGATGTGATGTGATGTGATGTGATGTGATGTGATGTGATGTGATGTGATGTGATGTGATGTGATGTGATGTGATGTGATGTGATGTGATGTGATGTGATGTGATGTGATGTGATGTGATGTGATGTGATGTGATGTGATGTGATGTGATGTGATGTGATGTGATGTGATGTGATGTGATGTGATGTGATGTGATGTGATGTGATGTGATGTGATGTGATGTGATGTGATGTGATGTGATGTGATGTGATGTGATGTGATGTGATGTGATGTGATGTGATGTGATGTGATGTGATGTGATGTGATGTGATGTGATGTGATGTGATGTGATGTGATGTGATGTGATGTGATGTGATGTGATGTGATGTGATGTGATGTGATGTGATGTGATGTGATGTGATGTGATGTGATGTGATGTGATGTGATGTGATGTGATGTGATGTGATGTGATGTGATGTGATGTGATGTGATGTGATGTGATGTGATGTGATGTGATGTGATGTGATGTGATGTGATGTGATGTGATGTGATGTGATGTGATGTGATGTGATGTGATGTGATGTGATGTGATGTGATGTGATGTGATGTGATGTGATGTGATGTGATGTGATGTGATGTGATGTGATGTGATGTGATGTGATGTGATGTGATGTGATGTGATGTGATGTGATGTGATGTGATGTGATGTGATGTGATGTGATGTGATGTGATGTGATGTGATGTGATGTGATGTGATGTGATGTGATGTGATGTGATGTGATGTGATGTGATGTGATGTGATGTGATGTGATGTGATGTGATGTGATGTGATGTGATGTGATGTGATGTGATGTGATGTGATGTTGTAACGGGTGAAATAGGAAAAATTCACAATTCAATATTATCAATGAAAATCCCGCTGACAAAAGGGTGACCAGCTAGCTCACTAAGGGGTAGGTTCTTCACCCTTGAAATAAAAATGAAATAAGTGAAAGGGCGCCAGGTAATTTGATTGCCTGATCACCTGATATAAGAAATTACCAAACTGAATGGGTTTTTCAAGATTTAAATTGAATTTATTTTGTGATCTCTTGAGGGAACGAATGACTTGAGAAATAAAAACGGATAACTATTTAACCCTATAATAATTCTTCTCTTCTACATCCAATTTTCCTACTTAACTATCTAGATCTTCTTCTACACGTAAATTCTCTTAACTAGGCTATATTCATATCATTAATATACCTGTTCCTATCCTGAATCTACCTTTCTCCTTAAATCTAAATCCTTATCTAATTTTCATAAATATTACTCCGTTCAGAAATAATCAGAGATTATTTACAAGAATGGAAATATAAAAGTTAGGTTTTCCTGTCCTCTATAGGGTACTTATCTATTCCTGTTTTGGTAGCCAGGTTAATATTCTTGTTACAAATCCAGAAATAATTCTCCACAGTAGGTATATGTTATAAGGCTCCAATATTATCAGGCTCCAACAAATACAATTCGTTAGAATTTATAGGTACAAAAAAAAAAAACCCTGAAACGATAAGAGAATGTTGTCGACTCTCCTTTCTTAAAAAGTTTAACTTACCCTGAATATTGTTGGGGTTTATTTAAGATGATGACAAGTAAATCCTCTTTCAAAAGAGCTAATCAAGATCAAATAAAATATTCCAATAGAAACTTGATTATTCGAGATCAGAAAATTAAATCCCCAAAGGAAAGCAATCAACGCTATTAGTTCCTGTCTCGGTCACCAGATGAATTGAATTCCTTTTCACGAAATTGAAACAATGAAAAAGGAGAATCGACAAAAAAAATACAACATACGGCGCAAGTATTGAATGCGCTCGAACTCTGACAATCGATCACAATTTTCAAATTCGCGCGGGATTAATACATTACAACCCCCCACTTGCCAAAAAAAAGAATTTCAACGGAAATTCTGACGTCACAGGGAAACAAAACAAAAAGTAGTATGAATCCAAGAAATACTTATAAAAGAGAAATCTGCAAAAGCCATTACGCATCCTTAAAATCAACGTCTACAACCGGTTTCAGATCCTTTACATTCCAAGTACCCTGATATTTACCACTTGAATCGCACAATTCATAAGTCCACGGGGAAACTTTTTTCTTGATTTTAAATGGACCAAGATATTTGGGTGCGAATTTAGCTGTGTAATACTGTAATGCATCTGACAACACATAATTCTTACGATATACGTATTGTCCAACGGAATAATTCACATCACGTCTCCGGAGGTTACAATACTTCGAGCGATATAAATATGCTTTATCCATATATTTTCTAATATCACCATATAGTTTGGAGAATCCTTCTACTCTAGATGGTAATCCTTCGGGAAGGCTAATACACGGTATTTTATCCGCTTCAGAGACAACGCAGTGACTTTCTCCGCTTAAGTGCATTTCGGCACCCAAATTCACGAAATAAGGGGACTGTTTAATGGTATCATGAGGTGAGGACCGAATAGCACACGCAGCTTTTTGAAGGAACTTATCCCAATCCCTATGATTGTCATTTACGTAGCAAGAGATTATATTTTTCATAACCTTATTCACACTCTCAGTATGATTTGCCTGAGGATGATAATGAGAAGTAAACTTAATCTCAACACCGTATGAAGAGGCAAATTGGCGAAATTTATTGCTCTTAAATTGCGGCCCATTATCCAATACTAAAAATTTAGGAACGCCAAATAGCATGAAAACATGATCTTCCATACACTCAATAATTTTTTCCGAAGTTGTAGATCTCAAAGGGAAAAATAAAGGAAACTTCGAGAAATAATCGCACACAACGAAAATGAACTTTATCCTCGATAAGATCTAGGCAGAGGGCCAACGATATCGGCTGAAACTAATTCCCAAGGCTTACTCACGTAATTCCTTGTCAACATAAAACCTGAGGGTGCTTTTTGACTAGTCTTATATTTATTACAAACTTCACACGATTTAATATAAGAAGAAACATCCGATTTCATTTTAGGCCAATAAAAAGTTTTTAGAATTTTACCGACCGTTTTATTAACCCCTAAATGTCCAGATTTCACGTCATCGTGATTTAAAGAAATTATTCTTTTCCGATCCCCTTTTGGAATAACTTTCTTCCAATATTCTTGATCATCATAAACTAATCCAGGGTATTCCAACTTGCAGTACTTAAATAGAATATTATTCGATACTTTCCAATTACAATACTTTCGGGGAGCATCCCTGATTCTAGATATCATTCCGGAGTACCATTTGTCCACTGAAGTCGAAATTTCCTCACCATCATTGACCATGCAAAAGGAATCAATCGATTTTTTATGATCATGAGGATCGTTACCGATACCAACTCTATCAACCGACCTACTTAAGAAGTCTGGGACAATATTTTCCTTCCCGGGCCGATGAATTATTTCATAATCGTATTGGGTTAAAGCGACAGCCCACCTCGCTAAGCGACCACGAAGATCCTTCAAGTTATGTAACCATAAAAGGCTGCTATGGTCTGTTATAACGGTTACCTTAGACCCTTCAATATATGGACGAAATTTTTCGAGGGTGAACAGAACAGCTAAACATTCAAGTTCTGTTGTGGTGAATACCCGTTCATTACTCGTCAAAGATCGACTTGCGTAAGCCACAACTTTGTCACCTGCGGGATATTTTTGCGTGAGTATCCCACCTAAACCGAAACCAGAAGCGTCGCACTGAACCACAAAAGGAAGCTCATAATTCGGGCAAGACAAAATCGGTGCAGATATGAGAGCTTGTTTAATATTGTTGAAAGCCTTTTCGCAATCTTGACTCCATACAAAAGTCGTATTTTTTTTCAAAAGTTTATTTAATGGGGCGGAAATATGAGCAAAGTCAGGAAGAAATCGACGGTACCAACTTACCATTCCCATGAAACTACGAATTTTCTTTACTGTCGTAGGTCGCGAAATATTCACAATAGGTAAAACCTTTTCAGGGTCTGCCCTTAGCCCGTTTCTGTCTACTACGTAACCCAAGTACTTAATTTCAGGTGTACAAAACTCACACTTAGAACGATTTATCGATAACCCCGTATCCAAAAGTTTAGTGAGTATTTTATTTAATATTCTCAGGTGATCATCAAAATTTTTAGTGACAATAACAACATCGTCGAGGTAAGGAAATGCGTACTCTGTTAGCTCCCCTGTAACTATCCTATCAATGAACCGTTGCCACGTAGCAGGGCTGTTGCAAAGTCCAAAAGGCAATCGCTTGAAATGAAAGAGTCCCCTCTCAGGAACAGTAAATGCCGTATATTTTTTTGAGGATTCTTCCATGGGTATATTCCAAAAGGCACTTTTGATGTCTATAGTAGAGAGATAGTGTGCTTCGCGTAATTTGTCTAAAATTGAGGTTATCCTTGGAAGAGGATAAGCATCCTTCACAGTAACCCGATTCAAACGACGATAATCAACACAAAACCTATATGTAGAGTCCGATTTTTTCACGAGAATTATGGGTGACGACCACGGACTATCTGATGGTTCAACAATATCATTTTTAATCATCTGATCTAGTTCATTGTTAATTTGCTTCTGAATGGGAGGCGAAACAGGATAGTATCGCTGCTTAATCGGAGTTTCATCAGTAAGTAATATTTTATGTTCAACGAGATCCGTGAGACCGATCTCCGGACGATCCTGACTGAAAATATTTTCTAACAAGTGGTTCAATTGAGCACGTTGTTCCTTCGTCAATACTGTCTGTGTCATTTCATTTATCGAGGAAATATCCGAAGAAAAATTCCATTCTTTCGACCTAAGATTGGGAACTATGCCGATTTTTCGCCAAAAGTCAGCTCCGAGAATCAATGTATGGGGCAAAGAGGGTACGATCAAAATATCAATCAGTGCGATGCGTTGACAAACCTTTATGGGAACCGGAATATAGCCGAGAATTGAACAATGATTGCCATTAGCAACCGTACAATGAGAACGCGAACATGAATGAAGGGATAAATTAAGTTTTTTCAATATTTCCCAGCCTGGACCTCCCACAATAGTAGATGACGCACCGGAATCCAATAAACCCATAAATTTAACATCATAGATCGAAACTTCCAAATATGGTCTCTCGTCTTTACCTACGCTCTCTAATATATAATCCAACACTGGCGAGAATTTTTCTTTCTGAAAGGTCTTTTCCGAAGCAGGAACATCCAGTCGACCACCTAGTGTTCCCGATTCGCGTTTCCCGAATACCTTGAATGATTTTTCGAACACGATGGGCAAGTCAAAACTGTGTAGCCAGGTTTGTTACATTTATAACACCTTTTTCTCTTGGGTTCTTTACAAACGTTTACTCTATGGCCACGTTGACCGCAGTTAAAACACTTGATTTCGGCATCTAGTGGACTGACTTGAATATTTGGAGAATTTCCAGGGAAGGTATCTGAACATTCAACCTCAACAGCGGCCAAATCTGGCTCCAACAAATGTGTTACTCTTCGCGATGGTGGAGGCCTGAACGACTCAACAGAAGTCTTGCAAGATTCTAACTTCCTACCATATTTTAAAAGTTCTTCAATTGACTTAATTTCTAACAAGCCTAATTGAGTTTGATAAAATGGAGCTATATTTTTCAATAAAATCTTAAGGCGTATTGACTCCGATATAGTGATAGTGAGACGGTTGAACAAATTCGTCATTACGGCAATATACATTCCGATGCTTTCGTCAGGTGACTGTGTTCGGTTTTTTATTTCATCAAAAAGTCGATCGTTATAATCAGTAGGCTGAAATTCTTCACGTAGCAAAGCAACTAGACAAGGCCAATTTTTAACGCGGCTCCTTGTGGCACGATACCAGACAAGGGCTTTACCAGAAAATAGATCTATGGCGGAATTGAACAAGTCATCTTGAGTTGCGTTTCTAGCGACTCTCAAGTCTTCAACACGCTCTAAAAATGCACTCAAGGAGTAGGAATCTTTGTCCCCAGAAAATCTCAAGTTCCACTGAGAAACCGGCACTTTCTTTACCTTGGGAAAATTTACCAAACCAGACGAATGTGAAACGTTTCCAACCGCAATATCGCAATCATCTTCGGAATCAGATGACGAAACTTCCGAATTACTACTTGGAATAGGGTCCTGAGATATACCCAAATCTAAAGCATTATCCGATGACAAGAGAGAACGATTGTGATGTTTTATTTTCTTATTTAATGCAGTTTGTTTAGAGAGGATATTTACTAACAAGGACGATTTATTTTTATCATCATCATTCGTGATTGGTTTTGCATTATTCAATCTCTCCAGAGAAAAATTTATTTTTGTTGAAATCTTCGCTTGGACCGAAACATCTGAACCATCGAAATTATCTAACAAGGTATCAATTTCAGAAAGTATTTTGTCTAATTCAACCTTATCATCATTGAAAGAAAATGGATAATCAGGATATCTGATTGTAAAATCAGGTTTTCTTTCCAATTTCAAAAGATTTCGAAGAGTTTCCCTCATCAATTTTACAGTTCCCACATCAGTGACTCCCCTGATCGCAAGTAAATATTGAAGTTCCGTTGATGAAAGACGGTTGATTTCAAATTTATGAGAAGCCATCATAACAACCGAAATTTGAGAAATTTATACTATGATAATGAAGAAAATCAATTTCAAACAAGCAATGAAATGAACAGTTATATGATCTACCGAAATAAAAACGCAATAAAGAAATTATCTCGATTGCAACATGTGTCAGAGTTCGAACGATTCGTGACAATAAACAATTTCAATTGAAAAATTGTGGAAATATTCGAGTGAAATTACTACGTACAATATGCAAACACAGCAATAATATAAAATTAAAATATTTAAACTTCCTAAACCTTTTAAGAAACTTTGAATCTAGTGGAAAAAAATAACCTCCAAGAGTCACAAAATTACTGAACCTTCACAAAAACTTAGATAAAAGGGGGCCCCACGTTGGGCGCCAAATTTGTAACGGGTGAAATAGGAAAAATTCACAATTCAATATTATCAATGAAAATCCCGCTGACAAAAGGGTGACCAGCTAGCTCACTAAGGGGTAGGTTCTTCACCCTTGAAATAAAAATGAAATAAGTGAAAGGGCGCCAGGTAATTTGATTGCCTGATCACCTGATATAAGAAATTACCAAACTGAATGGGTTTTTCAAGATTTAAATTGAATTTATTTTGTGATCTCTTGAGGGAACGAATGACTTGAGAAATAAAAACGGATAACTATTTAACCCTATAATAATTCTTCTCTTCTACATCCAATTTTCCTACTTAACTATCTAGATCTTCTTCTACACGTAAATTCTCTTAACTAGGCTATATTCATATCATTAATATACCTGTTCCTATCCTGAATCTACCTTTCTCCTTAAATCTAAATCCTTATCTAATTTTCATAAATATTACTCCGTTCAGAAATAATCAGAGATTATTTACAAGAATGGAAATATAAAAGTTAGGTTTTCCTGTCCTCTATAGGGTACTTATCTATTCCTGTTTTGGTAGCCAGGTTAATATTCTTGTTACAAATCCAGAAATAATTCTCCACAGTAGGTATATGTTATAAGGCTCCAATATTATCAGGCTCCAACAAATACAATTCGTTAGAATTTATAGGTACAAAAAAAAAAAACCCTGAAACGATAAGAGAATGTTGTCGACTCTCCTTTCTTAAAAAGTTTAACTTACCCTGAATATTGTTGGGGTTTATTTAAGATGATGACAAGTAAATCCTCTTTCAAAAGAGCTAATCAAGATCAAATAAAATATTCCAATAGAAACTTGATTATTCGAGATCAGAAAATTAAATCCCCAAAGGAAAGCAATCAACGCTATTAGTTCCTGTCTCGGTCACAAGATGAATTGAATTCCTTTTCACGAAATTGAAACAATGAAAAAGGAGAATCGACAAAAAAAATACAACATACGGCGCAAGTATTGAATGCGCTCGAACTCTGACAATCGATCACAATTTTCAAATTCGCGCGGGATTAATACATTACAATGTGATGTGATGTGATGTGATGTGATGTGATGTGATGTGATGTGATGTGATGTGATGTGATGTGATGTGATGTGATGTGATGTGATGTGATGTGATGTGATGTGATGTGATGTGATGTGATGTGATGTGATGTGATGTGATGTGATGTGATGTGATGTGATGTGATGTGATGTGATGTGATGTGATGTGATGTGATGTGATGTGATGTGATGTGATGTGATGTGATGTGATGTGATGTGATGTGATGTGATGTGATGTGATGTGATGTGATGTGATGTGATGTGATGTGATGTGATGTGATGTGATGTGATGTGATGTGATGTGATGTGATGTGATGTGATGTGATGTGATGTGATGTGATGTGATGTGATGTGATGTGATGTGATGTGATGTGATGTGATGTGATGTGATGTGATGTGATGTGATGTGATGTGATGTGATGTGATGTGATGTGATGTGATGTGATGTGATGTGATGTGATGTGATGTGATGTGATGTGATGTGATGTGATGTGATGTGATGTGATGTGATGTGATGTGATGTGATGTGATGTGATGTGATGTGATGTGATGTGATGTGATGTGATGTGATGTGATGTGATGTGATGTGATGTGATGTGATGTGATGTGATGTGATGTGATGTGATGTGATGTGATGTGATGTGATGTGATGTGATGTGATGTGATGTGATGTGATGTGATGTGATGTGATGTGATGTGATGTGATGTGATGTGATGTGATGTGATGTGATGTGATGTGATGTGATGTGATGTGATGTGATGTGATGTGATGTGATGTGATGTGATGTGATGTGATGTGATGTGATGTGATGTGATGTGATGTGATGTGATGTGATGTGATGTGATGTGATGTGATGTGATGTGATGTGATGTGATGTGATGTGATGTGATGTGATGTGATGTGATGTGATGTGATGTGATGTGATGTGATGTGATGTGATGTGATGTGATGTGATGTGATGTGATGTGATGTGATGTGATGTGATGTGATGTGATGTGATGTGATGTGATGTGATGTGATGTGATGTGATGTGATGTGATGTGATGTGATGTGATGTGATGTGATGTGATGTGATGTGATGTGATGTGATGTGATGTGATGTGATGTGATGTGATGTGATGTGATGTGATGTGATGTGATGTGATGTGATGTGATGTGATGTGATGTGATGTGATGTGATGTGATGTGATGTGATGTGATGTGATGTGATGTGATGTGATGTGATGTGATGTGATGTGATGTGATGTGATGTGATGTGATGTGATGTGATGTGATGTGATGTGATGTGATGTGATGTGATGTGATGTGATGTGATGTGATGTGATGTGATGTGATGTGATGTGATGTGATGTGATGTGATGTGATGTGATGTGATGTGATGTGATGTGATGTGATGTGATGTGATGTGATGTGATGTGATGTGATGTGATGTGATGTGATGTGATGTGATGTGATGTGATGTGATGTGATGTGATGTGATGTGATGTGATGTGATGTGATGTGATGTGATGTGATGTGATGTGATGTGATGTGATGTGATGTGATGTGATGTGATGTGATGTGATGTGATGTGATGTGATGTGATGTGATGTGATGTGATGTGATGTGATGTGATGTGATGTGATGTGATGTGATGTGATGTGATGTGATGTGATGTGATGTGATGTGATGTGATGTGATGTGATGTGATGTGATGTGATGTGATGTGATGTGATGTGATGTGATGTGATGTGATGTGATGTGATGTGATGTGATGTGATGTGATGTGATGTGATGTGATGTGATGTGATGTGATGTGATGTGATGTGATGTGATGTGATGTGATGTGATGTGATGTGATGTGATGTGATGTGATGTGATGTGATGTGATGTGATGTGATGTGATGTGATGTGATGTGATGTGATGTGATGTGATGTGATGTGATGTGATGTGATGTGATGTGATGTGATGTGATGTGATGTGATGTGATGTGATGTGATGTGATGTGATGTGATGTGATGTGATGTGATGTGATGTGATGTGATGTGATGTGATGTGATGTGATGTGATGTGATGTGATGTGATGTGATGTGATGTGATGTGATGTGATGTGATGTGATGTGATGTGATGTGATGTGATGTGATGTGATGTGATGTGATGTGATGTGATGTGATGTGATGTGATGTGATGTGATGTGATGTGATGTGATGTGATGTGATGTGATGTGATGTGATGTGATGTGATGTGATGTGATGTGATGTGATGTGATGTGATGTGATGTGATGTGATGTGATGTGATGTGATGTGATGTGATGTGATGTGATGTGATGTGATGTGATGTGATGTGATGTGATGTGATGTGATGTGATGTGATGTGATGTGATGTGATGTGATGTGATGTGATGTGATGTGATGTGATGTGATGTGATGTGATGTGATGTGATGTGATGTGATGTGATGTGATGTGATGTGATGTGATGTGATGTGATGTGATGTGATGTGATGTGATGTGATGTGATGTGATGTGATGTGATGTGATGTGATGTGATGTGATGTGATGTGATGTGATGTGATGTGATGTGATGTGATGTGATGTGATGTGATGTGATGTGATGTGATGTGATGTGATGTGATGTGATGTGATGTGATGTGATGTGATGTGATGTGATGTGATGTGATGTGATGTGATGTGATGTGATGTGATGTGATGTGATGTGATGTGATGTGATGTGATGTGATGTGATGTGATGTGATGTGATGTGATGTGATGTGATGTGATGTGATGTGATGTGATGTGATGTGATGTGATGTGATGTGATGTGATGTGATGTGATGTGATGTGATGTGATGTGATGTGATGTGATGTGATGTGATGTGATGTGATGTGATGTGATGTGATGTGATGTGATGTGATGTGATGTGATGTGATGTGATGTGATGTGATGTGATGTGATGTGATGTGATGTGATGTGATGTGATGTGATGTGATGTGATGTGATGTGATGTGATGTGATGTGATGTGATGTGATGTGATGTGATGTGATGTGATGTGATGTGATGTGATGTGATGTGATGTGATGTGATGTGATGTGATGTGATGTGATGTGATGTGATGTGATGTGATGTGATGTGATGTGATGTGATGTGATGTGATGTGATGTGATGTGATGTGATGTGATGTGATGTGATGTGATGTGATGTGATGTGATGTGATGTGATGTGATGTGATGTGATGTGATGTGATGTGATGTGATGTGATGTGATGTGATGTGATGTGATGTGATGTGATGTGATGTGATGTGATGTGATGTGATGTGATGTGATGTGATGTGATGTGATGTGATGTGATGTGATGTGATGTGATGTGATGTGATGTGATGTGATGTGATGTGATGTGATGTGATGTGATGTGATGTGATGTGATGTGATGTGATGTGATGTGATGTGATGTGATGTGATGTGATGTGATGTGATGTGATGTGATGTGATGTGATGTGATGTGATGTGATGTGATGTGATGTGATGTGATGTGATGTGATGTGATGTGATGTGATGTGATGTGATGTGATGTGATGTGATGTGATGTGATGTGATGTGATGTGATGTGATGTGATGTGATGTGATGTGATGTGATGTGATGTGATGTGATGTGATGTGATGTGATGTGATGTGATGTGATGTGATGTGATGTGATGTGATGTGATGTGATGTGATGTGATGTGATGTGATGTGATGTGATGTGATGTGATGTGATGTGATGTGATGTGATGTGATGTGATGTGATGTGATGTGATGTGATGTGATGTGATGTGATGTGATGTGATGTGATGTGATGTGATGTGATGTGATGTGATGTGATGTGATGTGATGTGATGTGATGTGATGTGATGTGATGTGATGTGATGTGATGTGATGTGATGTGATGTGATGTGATGTGATGTGATGTGATGTGATGTGATGTGATGTGATGTGATGTGATGTGATGTGATGTGATGTGATGTGATGTGATGTGATGTGATGTGATGTGATGTGATGTGATGTGATGTGATGTGATGTGATGTGATGTGATGTGATGTGATGTGATGTGATGTGATGTGATGTGATGTGATGTGATGTGATGTGATGTGATGTGATGTGATGTGATGTGATGTGATGTGATGTGATGTGATGTGATGTGATGTGATGTGATGTGATGTGATGTGATGTGATGTGATGTGATGTGATGTGATGTGATGTGATGTGATGTGATGTGATGTGATGTGATGTGATGTGATGTGATGTGATGTGATGTGATGTGATGTGATGTGATGTGATGTGATGTGATGTGATGTGATGTGATGTGATGTGATGTGATGTGATGTGATGTGATGTGATGTGATGTGATGTGATGTGATGTGATGTGATGTGATGTGATGTGATGTGATGTGATGTGATGTGATGTGATGTGATGTGATGTGATGTGATGTGATGTGATGTGATGTGATGTGATGTGATGTGATGTGATGTGATGTGATGTGATGTGATGTGATGTGATGTGATGTGATGTGATGTGATGTGATGTGATGTGATGTGATGTGATGTGATGTGATGTGATGTGATGTGATGTGATGTGATGTGATGTGATGTGATGTGATGTGATGTGATGTGATGTGATGTGATGTGATGTGATGTGATGTGATGTGATGTGATGTGATGTGATGTGATGTGATGTGATGTGATGTGATGTGATGTGATGTGATGTGATGTGATGTGATGTGATGTGATGTGATGTGATGTGATGTGATGTGATGTGATGTGATGTGATGTGATGTGATGTGATGTGATGTGATGTGATGTGATGTGATGTGATGTGATGTGATGTGATGTGATGTGATGTGATGTGATGTGATGTGATGTGATGTGATGTGATGTGATGTGATGTGATGTGATGTGATGTGATGTGATGTGATGTGATGTGATGTGATGTGATGTGATGTGATGTGATGTGATGTGATGTGATGTGATGTGATGTGATGTGATGTGATGTGATGTGATGTGATGTGATGTGATGTGATGTGATGTGATGTGATGTGATGTGATGTGATGTGATGTGATGTGATGTGATGTGATGTGATGTGATGTGATGTGATGTGATGTGATGTGATGTGATGTGATGTGATGTGATGTGATGTGATGTGATGTGATGTGATGTGATGTGATGTGATGTGATGTGATGTGATGTGATGTGATGTGATGTGATGTGATGTGATGTGATGTGATGTGATGTGATGTGATGTGATGTGATGTGATGTGATGTGATGTGATGTGATGTGATGTGATGTGATGTGATGTGATGTGATGTGATGTGATGTGATGTGATGTGATGTGATGTGATGTGATGTGATGTGATGTGATGTGATGTGATGTGATGTGATGTGATGTGATGTGATGTGATGTGATGTGATGTGATGTGATGTGATGTGATGTGATGTGATGTGATGTGATGTGATGTGATGTGATGTGATGTGATGTGATGTGATGTGATGTGATGTGATGTGATGTGATGTGATGTGATGTGATGTGATGTGATGTGATGTGATGTGATGTGATGTGATGTGATGTGATGTGATGTGATGTGATGTGATGTGATGTGATGTGATGTGATGTGATGTGATGTGATGTGATGTGAGATGTGATGTGATGTGATGTGATGTGATGTGATGTGATGTGATGTGATGTGATGTGATGTGATGTGATGTGATGTGATGTGATGTGATGTGATGTGATGTGATGTGATGTGATGTGATGTGATGTGATGTGATGTGATGTGATGTGATGTGATGTGATGTGATGTGATGTGATGTGATGTGATGTGATGTGATGTGATGTGATGTGATGTGATGTGATGTGATGTGATGTGATGTGATGTGATGTGATGTGATGTGATGTGATGTGATGTGATGTGATGTGATGTGATGTGATGTGATGTGATGTGATGTGATGTGATGTGATGTGATGTGATGTGATGTGATGTGATGTGATGTGATGTGATGTGATGTGATGTGATGTGATGTGATGTGATGTGATGTGATGTGATGTGATGTGATGTGATGTGATGTGATGTGATGTGATGTGATGTGATGTGATGTGATGTGATGTGATGTGATGTGATGTGATGTGATGTGATGTGATGTGATGTGATGTGATGTGATGTGATGTGATGTGATGTGATGTGATGTGATGTGATGTGATGTGATGTGATGTGATGTGATGTGATGTGATGTGATGTGATGTGATGTGATGTGATGTGATGTGATGTGATGTGATGTGATGTGATGTGATGTGATGTGATGTGATGTGATGTGATGTGATGTGATGTGATGTGATGTGATGTGATGTGATGTGATGTGATGTGATGTGATGTGATGTGATGTGATGTGATGTGATGTGATGTGATGTGATGTGATGTGATGTGATGTGATGTGATGTGATGTGATGTGATGTGATGTGATGTGATGTGATGTGATGTGATGTGATGTGATGTGATGTGATGTGATGTGATGTGATGTGATGTGATGTGATGTGATGTGATGTGATGTGATGTGATGTGATGTGATGTGATGTGATGTGATGTGATGTGATGTGATGTGATGTGATGTGATGTGATGTGATGTGATGTGATGTGATGTGATGTGATGTGATGTGATGTGATGTGATGTGATGTGATGTGATGTGATGTGATGTGATGTGATGTGATGTGATGTGATGTGATGTGATGTGATGTGATGTGATGTGATGTGATGTGATGTGATGTGATGTGATGTGATGTGATGTGATGTGATGTGATGTGATGTGATGTGATGTGATGTGATGTGATGTGATGTGATGTGATGTGATGTGATGTGATGTGATGTGATGTGATGTGATGTGATGTGATGTGATGTGATGTGATGTGATGTGATGTGATGTGATGTGATGTGATGTGATGTGATGTGATGTGATGTGATGTGATGTGATGTGATGTGATGTGATGTGATGTGATGTGATGTGATGTGATGTGATGTGATGTGATGTGATGTGATGTGATGTGATGTGATGTGATGTGATGTGATGTGATGTGATGTGATGTGATGTGATGTGATGTGATGTGATGTGATGTGATGTGATGTGATGTGATGTGATGTGATGTGATGTGATGTGATGTGATGTGATGTGATGTGATGTGATGTGATGTGATGTGATGTGATGTGATGTGATGTGATGTGATGTGATGTGATGTGATGTGATGTGATGTGATGTGATGTGATGTGATGTGATGTGATGTGATGTGATGTGATGTGATGTGATGTGATGTGATGTGATGTGATGTGATGTGATGTGATGTGATGTGATGTGATGTGATGTGATGTGATGTGATGTGATGTGATGTGATGTGATGTGATGTGATGTGATGTGATGTGATGTGATGTGATGTGATGTGATGTGATGTGATGTGATGTGATGTGATGTGATGTGATGTGATGTGATGTGATGTGATGTGATGTGATGTGATGTGATGTGATGTGATGTGATGTGATGTGATGTGATGTGATGTGATGTGATGTGATGTGATGTGATGTGATGTGATGTGATGTGATGTGATGTGATGTGATGTGATGTGATGTGATGTGATGTGATGTGATGTGATGTGATGTGATGTGATGTGATGTGATGTGATGTGATGTGATGTGATGTGATGTGATGTGATGTGATGTGATGTGATGTGATGTGATGTGATGTGATGTGATGTGATGTGATGTGATGTGATGTGATGTGATGTGATGTGATGTGATGTGATGTGATGTGATGTGATGTGATGTGATGTGATGTGATGTGATGTGATGTGATGTGATGTGATGTGATGTGATGTGATGTGATGTGATGTGATGTGATGTGATGTGATGTGATGTGATGTGATGTGATGTGATGTGATGTGATGTGATGTGATGTGATGTGATGTGATGTGATGTGATGTGATGTGATGTGATGTGATGTGATGTGATGTGATGTGATGTGATGTGATGTGATGTGATGTGATGTGATGTGATGTGATGTGATGTGATGTGATGTGATGTGATGTGATGTGATGTGATGTGATGTGATGTGATGTGATGTGATGTGATGTGATGTGATGTGATGTGATGTGATGTGATGTGATGTGATGTGATGTGATGTGATGTGATGTGATGTGATGTGATGTGATGTGATGTGATGTGATGTGATGTGATGTGATGTGATGTGATGTGATGTGATGTGATGTGATGTGATGTGATGTGATGTGATGTGATGTGATGTGATGTGATGTGATGTGATGTGATGTGATGTGATGTGATGTGATGTGATGTGATGTGATGTGATGTGATGTGATGTGATGTGATGTGATGTGATGTGATGTGATGTGATGTGATGTGATGTGATGTGATGTGATGTGATGTGATGTGATGTGATGTGATGTGATGTGATGTGATGTGATGTGATGTGATGTGATGTGATGTGATGTGATGTGATGTGATGTGATGTGATGTGATGTGATGTGATGTGATGTGATGTGATGTGATGTGATGTGATGTGATGTGATGTGATGTGATGTGATGTGATGTGATGTGATGTGATGTGATGTGATGTGATGTGATGTGATGTGATGTGATGTGATGTGATGTGATGTGATGTGATGTGATGTGATGTGATGTGATGTGATGTGATGTGATGTGATATGTGATGTGATGTGATGTGATGTGATGTGATGTGATGTGATGTGATGTGATGTGATGTGATGTGATGTGATGTGATGTGATGTGATGTGATGTGATGTGATGTGATGTGATGTGATGTGATGTGATGTGATGTGATGTGATGTGATGTGATGTGATGTGATGTGATGTGATGTGATGTGATGTGATGTGATGTGATGTGATGTGATGTGATGTGATGTGATGTGATGTGATGTGATGTGATGTGATGTGATGTGATGTGATGTGATGTGATGTGATGTGATGTGATGTGATGTGATGTGATGTGATGTGATGTGATGTGATGTGATGTGATGTGATGTGATGTGATGTGATGTGATGTGATGTGATGTGATGTGATGTGATGTGATGTGATGTGATGTGATGTGATGTGATGTGATGTGATGTGATGTGATGTGATGTGATGTGATGTGATGTGATGTGATGTGATGTGATGTGATGTGATGTGATGTGATGTGATGTGATGTGATGTGATGTGATGTGATGTGATGTGATGTGATGTGATGTGATGTGATGTGATGTGATGTGATGTGATGTGATGTGATGTGATGTGATGTGATGTGATGTGATGTGATGTGATGTGATGTGATGTGATGTGATGTGATGTGATGTGATGTGATGTGATGTGATGTGATGTGATGTGATGTGATGTGATGTGATGTGATGTGATGTGATGTGATGTGATGTGATGTGATGTGATGTGATGTGATGTGATGTGATGTGATGTGATGTGATGTGATGTGATGTGATGTGATGTGATGTGATGTGATGTGATGTGATGTGATGTGATGTGATGTGATGTGATGTGATGTGATGTGATGTGATGTGATGTGATGTGATGTGATGTGATGTGATGTGATGTGATGTGATGTGATGTGATGTGATGTGATGTGATGTGATGTGATGTGATGTGATGTGATGTGATGTGATGTGATGTGATGTGATGTGATGTGATGTGATGTGATGTGATGTGATGTGATGTGATGTGATGTGATGTGATGTGATGTGATGTGATGTGATGTGATGTGATGTGATGTGATGTGATGTGATGTGATGTGATGTGATGTGATGTGATGTGATGTGATGTGATGTGATGTGATGTGATGTGATGTGATGTGATGTGATGTGATGTGATGTGATGTGATGTGATGTGATGTGATGTGATGTGATGTGATGTGATGTGATGTGATGTGATGTGATGTGATGTGATGTGATGTGATGTGATGTGATGTGATGTGATGTGATGTGATGTGATGTGATGTGATGTGATGTGATGTGATGTGATGTGATGTGATGTGATGTGATGTGATGTGATGTGATGTGATGTGATGTGATGTGATGTGATGTGATGTGATGTGATGTGATGTGATGTGATGTGATGTGATGTGATGTGATGTGATGTGATGTGATGTGATGTGATGTGATGTGATGTGATGTGATGTGATGTGATGTGATGTGATGTGATGTGATGTGATGTGATGTGATGTGATGTGATGTGATGTGATGTGATGTGATGTGATGTGATGTGATGTGATGTGATGTGATGTGATGTGATGTGATGTGATGTGATGTGATGTGATGTGATGTGATGTGATGTGATGTGATGTGATGTGATGTGATGTGATGTGATGTGATGTGATGTGATGTGATGTGATGTGATGTGATGTGATGTGATGTGATGTGATGTGATGTGATGTGATGTGATGTGATGTGATGTGATGTGATGTGATGTGATGTGATGTGATGTGATGTGATGTGATGTGATGTGATGTGATGTGATGTGATGTGATGTGATGTGATGTGATGTGATGTGATGTGATGTGATGTGATGTGATGTGATGTGATGTGATGTGATGTGATGTGATGTGATGTGATGTGATGTGATGTGATGTGATGTGATGTGATGTGATGTGATGTGATGTGATGTGATGTGATGTGATGTGATGTGATGTGATGTGATGTGATGTGATGTGATGTGATGTGATGTGATGTGATGTGATGTGATGTGATGTGATGTGATGTGATGTGATGTGATGTGATGTGATGTGATGTGATGTGATGTGATGTGATGTGATGTGATGTGATGTGATGTGATGTGATGTGATGTGATGTGATGTGATGTGATGTGATGTGATGTGATGTGATGTGATGTGATGTGATGTGATGTGATGTGATGTGATGTGATGTGATGTGATGTGATGTGATGTGATGTGATGTGATGTGATGTGATGTGATGTGATGTGATGTGATGTGATGTGATGTGATGTGATGTGATGTGATGTGATGTGATGTGATGTGATGTGATGTGATGTGATGTGATGTGATGTGATGTGATGTGATGTGATGTGATGTGATGTGATGTGATGTGATGTGATGTGATGTGATGTGATGTGATGTGATGTGATGTGATGTGATGTGATGTGATGTGATGTGATGTGATGTGATGTGATGTGATGTGATGTGATGTGATGTGATGTGATGTGATGTGATGTGATGTGATGTGATGTGATGTGATGTGATGTGATGTGATGTGATGTGATGTGATGTGATGTGATGTGATGTGATGTGATGTGATGTGATGTGATGTGATGTGATGTGATGTGATGTGATGTGATGTGATGTGATGTGATGTGATGTGATGTGATGTGATGTGATGTGATGTGATGTGATGTGATGTGATGTGATGTGATGTGATGTGATGTGATGTGATGTGATGTGATGTGATGTGATGTGATGTGATGTGATGTGATGTGATGTGATGTGATGTGATGTGATGTGATGTGATGTGATGTGATGTGATGTGATGTGATGTGATGTGATGTGATGTGATGTGATGTGATGTGATGTGATGTGATGTGATGTGATGTGATGTGATGTGATGTGATGTGATGTGATGTGATGTGATGTGATGTGATGTGATGTGATGTGATGTGATGTGATGTGATGTGATGTGATGTGATGTGATGTGATGTGATGTGATGTGATGTGATGTGATGTGATGTGATGTGATGTGATGTGATGTGATGTGATGTGATGTGATGTGATGTGATGTGATGTGATGTGATGTGATGTGATGTGATGTGATGTGATGTGATGTGATGTGATGTGATGTGATGTGATGTGATGTGATGTGATGTGATGTGATGTGATGTGATGTGATGTGATGTGATGTGATGTGATGTGATGTGATGTGATGTGATGTGATGTGATGTGATGTGATGTGATGTGATGTGATGTGATGTGATGTGATGTGATGTGATGTGATGTGATGTGATGTGATGTGATGTGATGTGATGTGATGTGATGTGATGTGATGTGATGTG
Source organism: Adalia decempunctata (assembly GCA_951802165.1). NCBI lineage: Eukaryota > Metazoa > Arthropoda > Insecta > Coleoptera > Coccinellidae > Adalia > Adalia decempunctata. The sequence goes on from CATOPV010000036.1 coordinate 93,564, forward strand.
ATGTGATGTGATGTGATGTGATGTGATGTGATGTGATGTGATGTGATGTGATGTGATGTGATGTGATGTGATGTGATGTGATGTGATGTGTGTGATGTGATTGATGTGATGTGATGTGATGTGATGTGATGTGATGTGATGTGATGTGATGTGATGTGATGTGATGTGATGTGATGTGATGTGATGTGATGTGATGTGATGTGATGTGATGTGATGTGATGTGATGTGATGTGATGTGATGTGATGTGATGTGATGTGATGTGATGTGATGTGATGTGATGTGATGTGATGTGATGTGATGTGATGTGATGTGATGTGATGTGATGTGATGTGATGTGATGTGATGTGATGTGATGTGATGTGATGTGATGTGATGTGATGTGATGTGATGTGATGTGATGTGATGTGATGTGATGTGATGTGATGTGATGTGATGTGATGTGATGTGATGTGATGTGATGTGATGTGATGTGATGTGATGTGATGTGATGTGATGTGATGTGATGTGATGTGATGTGATGTGATGTGATGTGATGTGATGTGATGTGATGTGATGTGATGTGATGTGATGTGATGTGATGTGATGTGATGTGATGTGATGTGATGTGATGTGATGTGATGTGATGTGATGTGATGTGATGTGATGTGATGTGATGTGATGTGATGTGATGTGATGTGATGTGATGTGATGTGATGTGATGTGATGTGATGTGATGTGATGTGATGTGATGTGATGTGATGTGATGTGATGTGATGTGATGTGATGTGATGTGATGTGATGTGATGTGATGTGATGTGATGTGATGTGATGTGATGTGATGTGATGTGATGTGATGTGATGTGATGTGATGTGATGTGATGTGATGTGATGTGATGTGATGTGATGTGATGTGATGTGATGTGATGTGATGTGATGTGATGTGATGTGATGTGATGTGATGTGATGTGATGTGATGTGATGTGATGTGATGTGATGTGATGTGATGTGATGTGATGTGATGTGATGTGATGTGATGTGATGTGATGTGATGTGATGTGATGTGATGTGATGTGATGTGATGTGATGTGATGTGATGTGATGTGATGTGATGTGATGTGATGTGATGTGATGTGATGTGATGTGATGTGATGTGATGTGATGTGATGTGATGTGATGTGATGTGATGTGATGTGATGTGATGTGATGTGATGTGATGTGATGTGATGTGATGTGATGTGATGTGATGTGATGTGATGTGATGTGATGTGATGTGATGTGATGTGATGTGATGTGATGTGATGTGATGTGATGTGATGTGATGTGATGTGATGTGATGTGATGTGATGTGATGTGATGTGATGTGATGTGATGTGATGTGATGTGATGTGATGTGATGTGATGTGATGTGATGTGATGTGATGTGATGTGATGTGATGTGATGTGATGTGATGTGATGTGATGTGATGTGATGTGATGTGATGTGATGTGATGTGATGTGATGTGATGTGATGTGATGTGATGTGATGTGATGTGATGTGATGTGATGTGATGTGATGTGATGTGATGTGATGTGATGTGATGTGATGTGATGTGATGTGATGTGATGTGATGTGATGTGATGTGATGTGATGTGATGTGATGTGATGTGATGTGATGTGATGTGATGTGATGTGATGTGATGTGATGTGATGTGATGTGATGTGATGTGATGTGATGTGATGTGATGTGATGTGATGTGATGTGATGTGATGTGATGTGATGTGATGTGATGTGATGTGATGTGATGTGATGTGATGTGATGTGATGTGATGTGATGTGATGTGATGTGATGTGATGTGATGTGATGTGATGTGATGTGATGTGATGTGATGTGATGTGATGTGATGTGATGTGATGTGATGTGATGTGATGTGATGTGATGTGATGTGATGTGATGTGATGTGATGTGATGTGATGTGATGTGATGTGATGTGATGTGATGTGATGTGATGTGATGTGATGTGATGTGATGTGATGTGATGTGATGTGATGTGATGTGATGTGATGTGATGTGATGTGATGTGATGTGATGTGATGTGATGTGATGTGATGTGATGTGATGTGATGTGATGTGATGTGATGTGATGTGATGTGATGTGATGTGATGTGATGTGATGTGATGTGATGTGATGTGATGTGATGTGATGTGATGTGATGTGATGTGATGTGATGTGATGTGATGTGATGTGATGTGATGTGATGTGATGTGATGTGATGTGATGTGATGTGATGTGATGTGATGTGATGTGATGTGATGTGATGTGATGTGATGTGATGTGATGTGATGTGATGTGATGTGATGTGATGTGATGTGATGTGATGTGATGTGATGTGATGTGATGTGATGTGATGTGATGTGATGTGATGTGATGTGATGTGATGTGATGTGATGTGATGTGATGTGATGTGATGTGATGTGATGTGATGTGATGTGATGTGATGTGATGTGATGTGATGTGATGTGATGTGATGTGATGTGATGTGATGTGATGTGATGTGATGTGATGTGATGTGATGTGATGTGATGTGATGTGATGTGATGTGATGTGATGTGATGTGATGTGATGTGATGTGATGTGATGTGATGTGATGTGATGTGATGTGATGTGATGTGATGTGATGTGATGTGATGTGATGTGATGTGATGTGATGTGATGTGATGTGATGTGATGTGATGTGATGTGATGTGATGTGATGTGATGTGATGTGATGTGATGTGATGTGATGTGATGTGATGTGATGTGATGTGATGTGATGTGATGTGATGTGATGTGATGTGATGTGATGTGATGTGATGTGATGTGATGTGATGTGATGTGATGTGATGTGATGTGATGTGATGTGATGTGATGTGATGTGATGTGATGTGATGTGATGTGATGTGATGTGATGTGATGTGATGTGATGTGATGTGATGTGATGTGATGTGATGTGATGTGATGTGATGTGATGTGATGTGATGTGATGTGATGTGATGTGATGTGATGTGATGTGATGTGATGTGATGTGATGTGATGTGATGTGATGTGATGTGATGTGATGTGATGTGATGTGATGTGATGTGATGTGATGTGATGTGATGTGATGTGATGTGATGTGATGTGATGTGATGTGATGTGATGTGATGTGATGTGATGTGATGTGATGTGATGTGATGTGATGTGATGTGATGTGATGTGATGTGATGTGATGTGATGTGATGTGATGTGATGTGATGTGATGTGATGTGATGTGATGTGATGTGATGTGATGTGATGTGATGTGATGTGATGTGATGTGATGTGATGTGATGTGATGTGATGTGATGTGATGTGATGTGATGTGATGTGATGTGATGTGATGTGATGTGATGTGATGTGATGTGATGTGATGTGATGTGATGTGATGTGATGTGATGTGATGTGATGTGATGTGATGTGATGTGATGTGATGTGATGTGATGTGATGTGATGTGATGTGATGTGATGTGATGTGATGTGATGTGATGTGATGTGATGTGATGTGATGTGATGTGATGTGATGTGATGTGATGTGATGTGATGTGATGTGATGTGATGTGATGTGATGTGATGTGATGTGATGTGATGTGATGTGATGTGATGTGATGTGATGTGATGTGATGTGATGTGATGTGATGTGATGTGATGTGATGTGATGTGATGTGATGTGATGTGATGTGATGTGATGTGATGTGATGTGATGTGATGTGATGTGATGTGATGTGATGTGATGTGATGTGATGTGATGTGATGTGATGTGATGTGATGTGATGTGATGTGATGTGATGTGATGTGATGTGATGTGATGTGATGTGATGTGATGTGATGTGATGTGATGTGATGTGATGTGATGTGATGTGATGTGATGTGATGTGATGTGATGTGATGTGATGTGATGTGATGTGATGTGATGTGATGTGATGTGATGTGATGTGATGTGATGTGATGTGATGTGATGTGATGTGATGTGATGTGATGTGATGTGATGTGATGTGATGTGATGTGATGTGATGTGATGTGATGTGATGTGATGTGATGTGATGTGATGTGATGTGATGTGATGTGATGTGATGTGATGTGATGTGATGTGATGTGATGTGATGTGATGTGATGTGATGTGATGTGATGTGATGTGATGTGATGTGATGTGATGTGATGTGATGTGATGTGATGTGATGTGATGTGATGTGATGTGATGTGATGTGATGTGATGTGATGTGATGTGATGTGATGTGATGTGATGTGATGTGATGTGATGTGATGTGATGTGATGTGATGTGATGTGATGTGATGTGATGTGATGTGATGTGATGTGATGTGATGTGATGTGATGTGATGTGATGTGATGTGATGTGATGTGATGTGATGTGATGTGATGTGATGTGATGTGATGTGATGTGATGTGATGTGATGTGATGTGATGTGATGTGATGTGATGTGATGTGATGTGATGTGATGTGATGTGATGTGATGTGATGTGATGTGATGTGATGTGATGTGATGTGATGTGATGTGATGTGATGTGATGTGATGTGATGTGATGTGATGTGATGTGATGTGATGTGATGTGATGTGATGTGATGTGATGTGATGTGATGTGATGTGATGTGATGTGATGTGATGTGATGTGATGTGATGTGATGTGATGTGATGTGATGTGATGTGATGTGATGTGATGTGATGTGATGTGATGTGATGTGATGTGATGTGATGTGATGTGATGTGATGTGATGTGATGTGATGTGATGTGATGTGATGTGATGTGATGTGATGTGATGTGATGTGATGTGATGTGATGTGATGTGATGTGATGTGATGTGATGTGATGTGATGTGATGTGATGTGATGTGATGTGATGTGATGTGATGTGATGTGATGTGATGTGATGTGATGTGATGTGATGTGATGTGATGTGATGTGATGTGATGTGATGTGATGTGATGTGATGTGATGTGATGTGATGTGATGTGATGTGATGTGATGTGATGTGATGTGATGTGATGTGATGTGATGTGATGTGATGTGATGTGATGTGATGTGATGTGATGTGATGTGATGTGATGTGATGTGATGTGATGTGATGTGATGTGATGTGATGTGATGTGATGTGATGTGATGTGATGTGATGTGATGTGATGTGATGTGATGTGATGTGATGTGATGTGATGTGATGTGATGTGATGTGATGTGATGTGATGTGATGTGATGTGATGTGATGTGATGTGATGTGATGTGATGTGATGTGATGTGATGTGATGTGATGTGATGTGATGTGATGTGATGTGATGTGATGTGATGTGATGTGATGTGATGTGATGTGATGTGATGTGATGTGATGTGATGTGATGTGATGTGATGTGATGTGATGTGATGTGATGTGATGTGATGTGATGTGATGTGATGTGATGTGATGTGATGTGATGTGATGTGATGTGATGTGATGTGATGTGATGTGATGTGATGTGATGTGATGTGATGTGATGTGATGTGATGTGATGTGATGTGATGTGATGTGATGTGATGTGATGTGATGTGATGTGATGTGATGTGATGTGATGTGATGTGATGTGATGTGATGTGATGTGATGTGATGTGATGTGATGTGATGTGATGTGATGTGATGTGATGTGATGTGATGTGATGTGATGTGATGTGATGTGATGTGATGTGATGTGATGTGATGTGATGTGATGTGATGTGATGTGATGTGATGTGATGTGATGTGATGTGATGTGATGTGATGTGATGTGATGTGATGTGATGTGATGTGATGTGATGTGATGTGATGTGATGTGATGTGATGTGATGTGATGTGATGTGATGTGATGTGATGTGATGTGATGTGATGTGATGTGATGTGATGTGATGTGATGTGATGTGATGTGATGTGATGTGATGTGATGTGATGTGATGTGATGTGATGTGATGTGATGTGATGTGATGTGATGTGATGTGATGTGATGTGATGTGATGTGATGTGATGTGATGTGATGTGATGTGATGTGATGTGATGTGATGTGATGTGATGTGATGTGATGTGATGTGATGTGATGTGATGTGATGTGATGTGATGTGATGTGATGTGATGTGATGTGATGTGATGTGATGTGATGTGATGTGATGTGATGTGATGTGATGTGATGTGATGTGATGTGATGTGATGTGATGTGATGTGATGTGATGTGATGTGATGTGATGTGATGTGATGTGATGTGATGTGATGTGATGTGATGTGATGTGATGTGATGTGATGTGATGTGATGTGATGTGATGTGATGTGATGTGATGTGATGTGATGTGATGTGATGTGATGTGATGTGATGTGATGTGATGTGATGTGATGTGATGTGATGTGATGTGATGTGATGTGATGTGATGTGATGTGATGTGATGTGATGTGATGTGATGTGATGTGATGTGATGTGATGTGATGTGATGTGATGTGATGTGATGTGATGTGATGTGATGTGATGTGATGTGATGTGATGTGATGTGATGTGATGTGATGTGATGTGATGTGATGTGATGTGATGTGATGTGATGTGATGTGATGTGATGTGATGTGATGTGATGTGATGTGATGTGATGTGATGTGATGTGATGTGATGTGATGTGATGTGATGTGATGTGATGTGATGTGATGTGATGTGATGTGATGTGATGTGATGTGATGTGATGTGATGTGATGTGATGTGATGTGATGTGATGTGATGTGATGTGATGTGATGTGATGTGATGTGATGTGATGTGATGTGATGTGATGTGATGTGATGTGATGTGATGTGATGTGATGTGATGTGATGTGATGTGATGTGATGTGATGTGATGTGATGTGATGTGATGTGATGTGATGTGATGTGATGTGATGTGATGTGATGTGATGTGATGTGATGTGATGTGATGTGATGTGATGTGATGTGATGTGATGTGATGTGATGTGATGTGATGTGATGTGATGTGATGTGATGTGATGTGATGTGATGTGATGTGATGTGATGTGATGTGATGTGATGTGATGTGATGTGATGTGATGTGATGTGATGTGATGTGATGTGATGTGATGTGATGTGATGTGATGTGATGTGATGTGATGTGATGTGATGTGATGTGATGTGATGTGATGTGATGTGATGTGATGTGATGTGATGTGATGTGATGTGATGTGATGTGATGTGATGTGATGTGATGTGATGTGATGTGATGTGATGTGATGTGATGTGATGTGATGTGATGTGATGTGATGTGATGTGATGTGATGTGATGTGATGTGATGTGATGTGATGTGATGTGATGTGATGTGATGTGATGTGATGTGATGTGATGTGATGTGATGTGATGTGATGTGATGTGATGTGATGTGATGTGATGTGATGTGATGTGATGTGATGTGATGTGATGTGATGTGATGTGATGTGATGTGATGTGATGTGATGTGATGTGATGTGATGTGATGTGATGTGATGTGATGTGATGTGATGTGATGTGATGTGATGTGATGTGATGTGATGTGATGTGATGTGATGTGATGTGATGTGATGTGATGTGATGTGATGTGATGTGATGTGATGTGATGTGATGTGATGTGATGTGATGTGATGTGATGTGATGTGATGTGATGTGATGTGATGTGATGTGATGTGATGTGATGTGATGTGATGTGATGTGATGTGATGTGATGTGATGTGATGTGATGTGATGTGATGTGATGTGATGTGATGTGATGTGATGTGATGTGATGTGATGTGATGTGATGTGATGTGATGTGATGTGATGTGATGTGATGTGATGTGATGTGATGTGATGTGATGTGATGTGATGTGATGTGATGTGATGTGATGTGATGTGATGTGATGTGATGTGATGTGATGTGATGTGATGTGATGTGATGTGATGTGATGTGATGTGATGTGATGTGATGTGATGTGATGTGATGTGATGTGATGTGATGTGATGTGATGTGATGTGATGTGATGTGATGTGATGTGATGTGATGTGATGTGATGTGATGTGATGTGATGTGATGTGATGTGATGTGATGTGATGTGATGTGATGTGATGTGATGTGATGTGATGTGATGTGATGTGATGTGATGTGATGTGATGTGATGTGATGTGATGTGATGTGATGTGATGTGATGTGATGTGATGTGATGTGATGTGATGTGATGTGATGTGATGTGATGTGATGTGATGTGATGTGATGTGATGTGATGTGATGTGATGTGATGTGATGTGATGTGATGTGATGTGATGTGATGTGATGTGATGTGATGTGATGTGATGTGATGTGATGTGATGTGATGTGATGTGATGTGATGTGATGTGATGTGATGTGATGTGATGTGATGTGATGTGATGTGATGTGATGTGATGTGATGTGATGTGATGTGATGTGATGTGATGTGATGTGATGTGATGTGATGTGATGTGATGTGATGTGATGTGATGTGATGTGATGTGATGTGATGTGATGTGATGTGATGTGATGTGATGTGATGTGATGTGATGTGATGTGATGTGATGTGATGTGATGTGATGTGATGTGATGTGATGTGATGTGATGTGATGTGATGTGATGTGATGTGATGTGATGTGATGTGATGTGATGTGATGTGATGTGATGTGATGTGATGTGATGTGATGTGATGTGATGTGATGTGATGTGATGTGATGTGATGTGATGTGATGTGATGTGATGTGATGTGATGTGATGTGATGTGATGTGATGTGATGTGATGTGATGTGATGTGATGTGATGTGATGTGATGTGATGTGATGTGATGTGATGTGATGTGATGTGATGTGATGTGATGTGATGTGATGTGATGTGATGTGATGTGATGTGATGTGATGTGATGTGATGTGATGTGATGTGATGTGATGTGATGTGATGTGATGTGATGTGATGTGATGTGATGTGATGTGATGTGATGTGATGTGATGTGATGTGATGTGATGTGATGTGATGTGATGTGATGTGATGTGATGTGATGTGATGTGATGTGATGTGATGTGATGTGATGTGATCGTGATGTGATGTGATGTGATGTGATGTGATGTGATGTGATGTGATGTGATGTGATGTGATGTGATGTGATGTGATGTGATGTGATGTGATGTGATGTGATGTGATGTGATGTGATGTGATGTGATGTGATGTGATGTGATGTGATGTGATGTGATGTGATGTGATGTGATGTGATGTGATGTGATGTGATGTGATGTGATGTGATGTGATGTGATGTGATGTGATGTGATGTGATGTGATGTGATGTGATGTGATGTGATGTGATGTGATGTGATGTGATGTGATGTGATGTGATGTGATGTGATGTGATGTGATGTGATGTGATGTGATGTGATGTGATGTGATGTGATGTGATGTGATGTGATGTGATGTGATGTGATGTGATGTGATGTGATGTGATGTGATGTGATGTGATGTGATGTGATGTGATGTGATGTGATGTGATGTGATGTGATGTGATGTGATGTGATGTGATGTGATGTGATGTGATGTGATGTGATGTGATGTGATGTGATGTGATGTGATGTGATGTGATGTGATGTGATGTGATGTGATGTGATGTGATGTGATGTGATGTGATGTGATGTGATGTGATGTGATGTGATGTGATGTGATGTGATGTGATGTGATGTGATGTGATGTGATGTGATGTGATGTGATGTGATGTGATGTGATGTGATGTGATGTGATGTGATGTGATGTGATGTGATGTGATGTGATGTGATGTGATGTGATGTGATGTGATGTGATGTGATGTGATGTGATGTGATGTGATGTGATGTGATGTGATGTGATGTGATGTGATGTGATGTGATGTGATGTGATGTGATGTGATGTGATGTGATGTGATGTGATGTGATGTGATGTGATGTGATGTGATGTGATGTGATGTGATGTGATGTGATGTGATGTGATGTGATGTGATGTGATGTGATGTGATGTGATGTGATGTGATGTGATGTGATGTGATGTGATGTGATGTGATGTGATGTGATGTGATGTGATGTGATGTGATGTGATGTGATGTGATGTGATGTGATGTGATGTGATGTGATGTGATGTGATGTGATGTGATGTGATGTGATGTGATGTGATGTGATGTGATGTGATGTGATGTGATGTGATGTGATGTGATGTGATGTGATGTGATGTGATGTGATGTGATGTGATGTGATGTGATGTGATGTGATGTGATGTGATGTGATGTGATGTGATGTGATGTGATGTGATGTGATGTGATGTGATGTGATGTGATGTGATGTGATGTGATGTGATGTGATGTGATGTGATGTGATGTGATGTGATGTGATGTGATGTGATGTGATGTGATGTGATGTGATGTGATGTGATGTGATGTGATGTGATGTGATGTGATGTGATGTGATGTGATGTGATGTGATGTGATGTGATGTGATGTGATGTGATGTGATGTGATGTGATGTGATGTGATGTGATGTGATGTGATGTGATGTGATGTGATGTGATGTGATGTGATGTGATGTGATGTGATGTGATGTGATGTGATGTGATGTGATG
>CATOPV010000037.1:0-35131 GCA_951802165.1 Adalia decempunctata
ACATCACATCACATCACATCACATCACATCACATCACATCACATCACATCACATCACATCACATCACATCACATCACATCACATCACATCACATCACATCACATCACATCACATCACATCACATCACATCACATCACATCACATCACATCACATCACATCACATCACATCACATCACATCACATCACATCACATCACATCACATCACATCACATCACATCACATCACATCACATCACATCACATCACATCACATCACATCACATCACATCACATCACATCACATCACATCACATCACATCACATCACATCACATCACATCACATCACATCACATCACATCACATCACATCACATCACATCACATCACATCACATCACATCACATCACATCACATCACATCACATCACATCACATCACATCACATCACATCACATCACATCACATCACATCACATCACATCACATCACATCACATCACATCACATCACATCACATCACATCACATCACATCACATCACATCACATCACATCACATCACATCACATCACATCACATCACATCACATCACATCACATCACATCACATCACATCACATCACATCACATCACATCACATCACATCACATCACATCACATCACATCACATCACATCACATCACATCACATCACATCACATCACATCACATCACATCACATCACATCACATCACATCACATCACATCACATCACATCACATCACATCACATCACATCACATCACATCACATCACATCACATCACATCACATCACATCACATCACATCACATCACATCACATCACATCACATCACATCACATCACATCACATCACATCACATCACATCACATCACATCACATCACATCACATCACATCACATCACATCACATCACATCACATCACATCACATCACATCACATCACATCACATCACATCACATCACATCACATCACATCACATCACATCACATCACATCACATCACATCACATCACATCACATCACATCACATCACATCACATCACATCACATCACATCACATCACATCACATCACATCACATCACATCACATCACATCACATCACATCACATCACATCACATCACATCACATCACATCACATCACATCACATCACATCACATCACATCACATCACATCACATCACATCACATCACATCACATCACATCACATCACATCACATCACATCACATCACATCACATCACATCACATCACATCACATCACATCACATCACATCACATCACATCACATCACATCACATCACATCACATCACATCACATCACATCACATCACATCACATCACATCACATCACATCACATCACATCACATCACATCACATCACATCACATCACATCACATCACATCACATCACATCACATCACATCACATCACATCACATCACATCACATCACATCACATCACATCACATCACATCACATCACATCACATCACATCACATCACATCACATCACATCACATCACATCACATCACATCACATCACATCACATCACATCACATCACATCACATCACATCACATCACATCACATCACATCACATCACATCACATCACATCACATCACATCACATCACATCACATCACATCACATCACATCACATCACATCACATCACATCACATCACATCACATCACATCACATCACATCACATCACATCACATCACATCACATCACATCACATCACATCACATCACATCACATCACATCACATCACATCACATCACATCACATCACATCACATCACATCACATCACATCACATCACATCACATCACATCACATCACATCACATCACATCACATCACATCACATCACATCACATCACATCACATCACATCACATCACATCACATCACATCACATCACATCACATCACATCACATCACATCACATCACATCACATCACATCACATCACATCACATCACATCACATCACATCACATCACATCACATCACATCACATCACATCACATCACATCACATCACATCACATCACATCACATCACATCACATCACATCACATCACATCACATCACATCACATCACATCACATCACATCACATCACATCACATCACATCACATCACATCACATCACATCACATCACATCACATCACATCACATCACATCACATCACATCACATCACATCACATCACATCACATCACATCACATCACATCACATCACATCACATCACATCACATCACATCACATCACATCACATCACATCACATCACATCACATCACATCACATCACATCACATCACATCACATCACATCACATCACATCACATCACATCACATCACATCACATCACATCACATCACATCACATCACATCACATCACATCACATCACATCACATCACATCACATCACATCACATCACATCACATCACATCACATCACATCACATCACATCACATCACATCACATCACATCACATCACATCACATCACATCACATCACATCACATCACATCACATCACATCACATCACATCACATCACATCACATCACATCACATCACATCACATCACATCACATCACATCACATCACATCACATCACATCACATCACCTATCCAATCAAAATTCTAACCAATCAAAATATTTCAACAATTCAGCATTTTGCTATCCAATCAAAATTCTAACCAATCAAAATATCCCAACAATTCAGCATTTTGCTATCCAGTCAAAATTCTAACTAATCGCAATATCCCAACAATTCAGCATTTTGCTATCCAATCAAAATTCTAACCAATCAAAATATTTCAACAATTCAGCATTTTGCTATCCAATCAAAATCACATCACATCACATCACATCACATCACATCACATCACATCACATCACATCACATCACATCACATCACATCACATCACATCACATCACATCACATCACATCACATCACATCACATCACATCACATCACATCACATCACATCACATCACATCACATCACATCACATCACATCACATCACATCACATCACATCACATCACATCACATCACATCACATCACATCACATCACATCACATCACATCACATCACATCACATCACATCACATCACATCACATCACATCACATCACATCACATCACATCACATCACATCACATCACATCACATCACATCACATCACATCACATCACATCACATCACATCACATCACATCACATCACATCACATCACATCACATCACATCACATCACATCACATCACATCACATCACATCACATCACATCACATCACATCACATCACATCACATCACATCACATCACATCACATCACATCACATCACATCACATCACATCACATCACATCACATCACATCACATCACATCACATCACATCACATCACATCACATCACATCACATCACATCACATCACATCACATCACATCACATCACATCACATCACATCACATCACATCACATCACATCACATCACATCACATCACATCACATCACATCACATCACATCACATCACATCACATCACATCACATCACATCACATCACATCACATCACATCACATCACATCACATCACATCACATCACATCACATCACATCACATCACATCACATCACATCACATCACATCACATCACATCACATCACATCACATCACATCACATCACATCACATCACATCACATCACATCACATCACATCACATCACATCACATCACATCACATCACATCACATCACATCACATCACATCACATCACATCACATCACATCACATCACATCACATCACATCACATCACATCACATCACATCACATCACATCACATCACATCACATCACATCACATCACATCACATCACATCACATCACATCACATCACATCACATCACATCACATCACATCACATCACATCACATCACATCACATCACATCACATCACATCACATCACATCACATCACATCACATCACATCACATCACATCACATCACATCACATCACATCACATCACATCACATCACATCACATCACATCACATCACATCACATCACATCACATCACATCACATCACATCACATCACATCACATCACATCACATCACATCACATCACATCACATCACATCACATCACATCACATCACATCACATCACATCACATCACATCACATCACATCACATCACATCACATCACATCACATCACATCACATCACATCACATCACATCACATCACATCACATCACATCACATCACATCACATCACATCACATCACATCACATCACATCACATCACATCACATCACATCACATCACATCACATCACATCACATCACATCACATCACATCACATCACATCACATCACATCACATCACATCACATCACATCACATCACATCACATCACATCACATCACATCACATCACATCACATCACATCACATCACATCACATCACATCACATCACATCACATCACATCACATCACATCACATCACATCACATCACATCACATCACATCACATCACATCACATCACATCACATCACATCACATCACATCACATCACATCACATCACATCACATCACATCACATCACATCACATCACATCACATCACATCACATCACATCACATCACATCACATCACATCACATCACATCACATCACATCACATCACATCACATCACATCACATCACATCACATCACATCACATCACATCACATCACATCACATCAC
This sequence comes from Adalia decempunctata, assembly GCA_951802165.1. Lineage (NCBI taxonomy): Eukaryota > Metazoa > Arthropoda > Insecta > Coleoptera > Coccinellidae > Adalia > Adalia decempunctata. The sequence goes on from CATOPV010000037.1 coordinate 4,753, forward strand.
ATCACATCACATCACATCACATCACATCACATCACATCACATCACATCACATCACATCACATCACATCACATCACATCACATCACATCACATCACATCACATCACATCACATCACATCACATCACATCACATCACATCACATCACATCACATCACATCACATCACATCACATCACATCACATCACATCACATCACATCACATCACATCACATCACATCACATCACATCACATCACATCACATCACATCACATCACATCACATCACATCACATCACATCACATCACATCACATCACATCACATCACATCACATCACATCACATCACATCACATCACATCACATCACATCACATCACATCACATCACATCACATCACATCACATCACATCACATCACATCACATCACATCACATCACATCACATCACATCACATCACATCACATCACATCACATCACATCACATCACATCACATCACATCACATCACATCACATCACATCACATCACATCACATCACATCACATCACATCACATCACATCACATCACATCACATCACATCACATCACATCACATCACATCACATCACATCACATCACATCACATCACATCACATCACATCACATCACATCACATCACATCACATCACATCACATCACATCACATCACATCACATCACATCACATCACATCACATCACATCACATCACATCACATCACATCACATCACATCACATCACATCACATCACATCACATCACATCACATCACATCACATCACATCACATCACATCACATCACATCACATCACATCACATCACATCACATCACATCACATCACATCACATCACATCACATCACATCACATCACATCACATCACATCACATCACATCACATCACATCACATCACATCACATCACATCACATCACATCACATCACATCACATCACATCACATCACATCACATCACATCACATCACATCACATCACATCACATCACATCACATCACATCACATCACATCACATCACATCACATCACATCACATCACATCACATCACATCACATCACATCACATCACATCACATCACATCACATCACATCACATCACATCACATCACATCACATCACATCACATCACATCACATCACATCACATCACATCACATCACATCACATCACATCACATCACATCACATCACATCACATCACATCACATCACATCACATCACATCACATCACATCACATCACATCACATCACATCACATCACATCACATCACATCACATCACATCACATCACATCACATCACATCACATCACATCACATCACATCACATCACATCACATCACATCACATCACATCACATCACATCACATCACATCACATCACATCACATCACATCACATCACATCACATCACATCACATCACATCACATCACATCACATCACATCACATCACATCACATCACATCACATCACATCACATCACATCACATCACATCACATCACATCACATCACATCACATCACATCACATCACATCACATCACATCACATCACATCACATCACATCACATCACATCACATCACATCACATCACATCACATCACATCACATCACATCACATCACATCACATCACATCACATCACATCACATCACATCACATCACATCACATCACATCACATCACATCACATCACATCACATCACATCACATCACATCACATCACATCACATCACATCACATCACATCACATCACATCACATCACATCACATCACATCACATCACATCACATCACATCACATCACATCACATCACATCACATCACATCACATCACATCACATCACATCACATCACATCACATCACATCACATCACATCACATCACATCACATCACATCACATCACATCACATCACATCACATCACATCACATCACATCACATCACATCACATCACATCACATCACATCACATCACATCACATCACATCACATCACATCACATCACATCACATCACATCACATCACATCACATCACATCACATCACATCACATCACATCACATCACATCACATCACATCACATCACATCACATCACATCACATCACATCACATCACATCACATCACATCACATCACATCACATCACATCACATCACATCACATCACATCACATCACATCACATCACATCACATCACATCACATCACATCACATCACATCACATCACATCACATCACATCACATCACATCACATCACATCACATCACATCACATCACATCACATCACATCACATCACATCACATCACATCACATCACATCACATCACATCACATCACATCACATCACATCACATCACATCACATCACATCACATCACATCACATCACATCACATCACATCACATCACATCACATCACATCACATCACATCACATCACATCACATCACATCACATCACATCACATCACATCACATCACATCACATCACATCACATCACATCACATCACATCACATCACATCACATCACATCACATCACATCACATCACATCACATCACATCACATCACATCACATCACATCACATCACATCACATCACATCACATCACATCACATCACATCACATCACATCACATCACATCACATCACATCACATCACATCACATCACATCACATCACATCACATCACATCACATCACATCACATCACATCACATCACATCACATCACATCACATCACATCACATCACATCACATCACATCACATCACATCACATCACATCACATCACATCACATCACATCACATCACATCACATCACATCACATCACATCACATCACATCACATCACATCACATCACATCACATCACATCACATCACATCACATCACATCACATCACATCACATCACATCACATCACATCACATCACATCACATCACATCACATCACATCACATCACATCACATCACATCACATCACATCACATCACATCACATCACATCACATCACATCACATCACATCACATCACATCACATCACATCACATCACATCACATCACATCACATCACATCACATCACATCACATCACATCACATCACATCACATCACATCACATCACATCACATCACATCACATCACATCACATCACATCACATCACATCACATCACATCACATCACATCACATCACATCACATCACATCACATCACATCACATCACATCACATCACATCACATCACATCACATCACATCACATCACATCACATCACATCACATCACATCACATCACATCACATCACATCACATCACATCACATCACATCACATCACATCACATCACATCACATCACATCACATCACATCACATCACATCACATCACATCACATCACATCACATCACATCACATCACATCACATCACATCACATCACATCACATCACATCACATCACATCACATCACATCACATCACATCACATCACATCACATCACATCACATCACATCACATCACATCACATCACATCACATCACATCACATCACATCACATCACATCACATCACATCACATCACATCACATCACATCACATCACATCACATCACATCACATCACATCACATCACATCACATCACATCACATCACATCACATCACATCACATCACATCACATCACATCACATCACATCACATCACATCACATCACATCACATCACATCACATCACATCACATCACATCACATCACATCACATCACATCACATCACATCACATCACATCACATCACATCACATCACATCACATCACATCACATCACATCACATCACATCACATCACATCACATCACATCACATCACATCACATCACATCACATCACATCACATCACATCACATCACATCACATCACATCACATCACATCACATCACATCACATCACATCACATCACATCACATCACATCACATCACATCACATCACATCACATCACATCACATCACATCACATCACATCACATCACATCACATCACATCACATCACATCACATCACATCACATCACATCACATCACATCACATCACATCACATCACATCACATCACATCACATCACATCACATCACATCACATCACATCACATCACATCACATCACATCACATCACATCACATCACATCACATCACATCACATCACATCACATCACATCACATCACATCACATCACATCACATCACATCACATCACATCACATCACATCACATCACATCACATCACATCACATCACATCACATCACATCACATCACATCACATCACATCACATCACATCACATCACATCACATCACATCACATCACATCACATCACATCACATCACATCACATCACATCACATCACATCACATCACATCACATCACATCACATCACATCACATCACATCACATCACATCACATCACATCACATCACATCACATCACATCACATCACATCACATCACATCACATCACATCACATCACATCACATCACATCACATCACATCACATCACATCACATCACATCACATCACATCACATCACATCACATCACATCACATCACATCACATCACATCACATCACATCACATCACATCACATCACATCACATCACATCACATCACATCACATCACATCACATCACATCACATCACATCACATCACATCACATCACATCACATCACATCACATCACATCACATCACATCACATCACATCACATCACATCACATCACATCACATCACATCACATCACATCACATCACATCACATCACATCACATCACATCACATCACATCACATCACATCACATCACATCACATCACATCACATCACATCACATCACATCACATCACATCACATCACATCACATCACATCACATCACATCACATCACATCACATCACATCACATCACATCACATCACATCACATCACATCACATCACATCACATCACATCACATCACATCACATCACATCACATCACATCACATCACATCACATCACATCACATCACATCACATCACATCACATCACATCACATCACATCACATCACATCACATCACATCACATCACATCACATCACATCACATCACATCACATCACATCACATCACATCACATCACATCACATCACAACATCACATCACATCACATCACATCACATCACATCACATCACATCACATCACATCACATCACATCACATCACATCACATCACATCACATCACATCACATCACATCACATCACATCACATCACATCACATCACATCACATCACATCACATCACATCACATCACGATACGATACGATACGATACGATACGATACGATACGATACGATACGATACGATACGATACGATACGATACGATACGATACGATACGATACGATACGATACGATACGATACGATACGATACGATACGATACGATACGATACGATACGATACGATACGATACGATACGATACGATACGATACGATACGATACGATACGATACGATACGATACGATACGATACGATACGATACGATACGATACGATACGATACGATACGATACGATACGATACGATACGATACGATACGATACGATACGATACGATACGATACGATACGATACGATACGATACGATACGATACGATACGATACGATACGATACGATACGATACGATACGATACGATACGATACGATACGATACGATACGATACGATACGATACGATACGATACGATACGATACGATACGATACGATACGATACGATACGATACGATACGATACGATACGATACGATATGATATGATACGTCACGTCACGTGACGTCACGTCACGTGACGTGACGATGCGGAGCGATGCGACGCGACGCGATGCGATGCGACGCGACGCGATGCGATGCGATGCGACGCGACGCGACGTGACGTGATGTGACGTTACGTGACGTGACGTGACGTGACGTGACGTGACGTGACGTGACGTGACGTGACGTGACGTGACGTGACGTGACGTGACGTGACGTGACGTGACGTGACGTGACGTGACGATGCGAAGCGATGCGACGCGATGCGACGCGATGCGATGCGATGCGATGCGATGCGATGCGATGCGACGCGACGTGACGTGATGTGACGTTACGTGACGTGACGTGACATGACATGACGTGACGTGACGTGACGTGACGTGACGTGACGTGACGTGACGTGACGTGACGTGACGTGACGTGACGTGACGTGACGTGACGTGACGTGACGTGACGTGACGTGACATGACGTGAAATGATATGATATGATAGGATACGATACGATACGATACGATACGATACGATACGATACGATACGATACGATACGATACGATACGATACGATACGATACGATACGATACGATACGATACGATACGATACGATACGATACGATACGATACGATACGATACGATACGATACGATACGATACGATACGATACGATACGATACGATACGATACGATACGATACGATACGATACGATACGATACGATACGATACGATACGATACGATACGATACGATACGATACGATACGATACGATACGATACGATACGATACGATACGATACGATACGATACGATACGATACGATACGATACGATACGATACGATACGATACGATACGATACGATACGATACGATACGATACGATACGATACGATACGATACGATACGATACGATACGATACGATACGATACGATACGATACGATACGATACGATACGATACGATACGATACGATACGATACGATACGATACGATACGATACGATACGATACGATACGATACGATACGATACGATACGATACGATACGATACGATACGATACGATACGATACGATACGATACGATACGATACGATACGATACGATACGATACGATACGATACGATACGATACGATACGATACGATACGATACGATACGATACGATACGATACGATACGATACGATACGATACGATACGATACGATACGATACGATACGATACGATACGATACGATACGATACGATACGATACGATACGATACGATACGATACGATACGATACGATACGATACGATACGATACGATACGATACGATACGATACGATACGATACGATACGATACGATACGATACGATACGATACGATACGATACGATACGATACGATACGACGATACGATACGATACGATACGATACGATACGATACGATACGATACGATACGATACGATACGATACGATACGATACGATACGATACGATACGATCCGATACGATACGATACGATACGATACGATACGATACGATACGATACGATACGATACGATACGATACGATACGATACGATACGATACGATACGATACGATACGATACGATACGATACGATACGATACGATACGATACGATACGATACGATACGATACGATACGATACGATACGATACGATACGATACGATACGATACGATACGATACGATACGATACGATACGATACGATATGATATGATATGATACGTCACGTCACGTGACGTCACGTCACGTGACGTGACGATGCGGAGCGATGCGACGCGACGCGATGCGATGCGATGCGATGCGACGCGACGCGACGCGACGTGACGTGATGTGACGTTACGTGACGTGACGTGACGTGACGTGACGTGACGTGACGTGACGTGACGTGACGTGACGTGACGTGACGTGACGTGACGTGACGTGACGTGACGTGACGTGACGTGACGATGCGAAGCGATGCGACGCGATGCGACGCGATGCGATGCGATGCGATGCGATGCGATGCGATGCGACGCGACGTGACGTGATGTGACGTTACGTGACGTGACGTGACATGACATGACATGACGTGACGTGACGTGACGTGACGTGACGTGACGTGACGTGACGTGACGTGAAATGATATGATATGATATGATATGATAGGATACGATACGATACGATACAATACGATACGATACGATACGATACGATACGATACGATACGATACGATACGATACGATACGATACGATACGATACGATACGATACGATACGATACGATACGATACGATACGATACGATACGATACGATACGATACGATACGATACGATACGATACGATACGATACGATACGATACGATACGATACGATACGATACGATACGATACGATACGATACGATACGATACGATACGATACGATACGATACGATACGATACGATACGATACGATACGATACGATACGATACGATACGATACGATACGATACGATACGATACGATACGATACGATACGATACGATACGATACGATACGATACGATACGATACGATACGATCGATACGATACGATACGATACGATACGATACGATACGATACGATACGATACGATACGATACGATACGATACGATACGATACGATACGATACGATACGATACGATACGATACGATACGATATGATATGATATGATATGATATGATATGATATGATACGTCACGTCACGTGACGTCACGTCACGTGAAGTGACGATGCGGAGCGATGCGACGCGACGCGATGCGATGCGATGCGACACGACGCGACGCGACGTGACGTGATGTGACGTTACGTGACGTGACTTGACGTGACGTGACGTGACGTGACGTGACGTGACGTGACGATGCGAAGCGATGCGACGCGATGCGACGCGATGCGATGCGATGCGACGCGACGTGACGTGATGTGACGTTACGTGACGTGACATGACATGACGTGACGTGACGTGACGTGACGTGACGTGACGTGACGTGACGTGACGTGACGTGACGTGACGTGACGTGACGTGACGTGACATGACGTGACGTGACATGACGTGAAATGATATGATATGATATGATATGATATGATATGATAGGATACGATACGATACGATACGATACAATACGATACGATACGATACGATAGGATACGATACGATACGATACGATACGATACGATACGATACGATACGATACGATACGATACGATACGATACGATACGATACGATACGATACGATACGATACGATACGATACGATACGATACGATACGATACGATACGATACGATACGATACGATACGATACGATACGATACGATACGATACGATACGATACGATACGATACGATACGATACGATACGATACGATACGATACGATACGATACGATACGATACGATACGATACGATACGATACGATACGATACGATACGATACGATACGATACGATACGATACGATACGATACGATACGATACGATACGATACGATACGATACGATACGATACGATACGATACGATACGATACGATACGATACGATACGATACGATACGATAAGATACGATACGATACGATACGATACGATACGATACGATACGATACGATACGATACGATACGATACGATACGATACGATACGGTACGATACGATACGATACGATACGATACGATACGATACGATACGATACGATACGATACGATACGATACGATACGATACGATACGATACGATACGATACGATACGATACGATACGATACGATACGATACGATACGATACGATACGATACGATACGATACGATCCGATACGATACGATACGATACGATACGATACGATACGATACGATACGATACGATACGATACGATACGATACGATACGATACGATACGATACGATACGATACGATACGATATGATATGATATGATACGTCACGTCACGTGACGTCACGTCACGTGACGTGACGATGCGGAGCGATGCGACGCGACGCGATGCGATGCGACGCGACGCGACGCGACGCGACGTTACGTGATGTGACGTTACGTGACGTGACGTGACGTGACGTGACGTGACGTGACGTGACGTGACGTGACGTGACGTGACGTGACGTGACGATGCGAAGCGATGCGAAGCGATGCGACGCGATGCGACGCGATGCGATGCGATGCGATGCGATGCGACGCGACGTGACGTGATGTGACGTTACGTGACGTGACATGACATGACGTGACGTGACGTGACGTGACGTGACGTGACGTGACGTGACGTGACGTGACGTGAAATGATATGATATGATATGATATGATAGGATACGATACGATACGATACGATACAATACGATACGATACGATACGATACGATACGATACGATACGATACGATACGATACGATACGATACGATACGATACGATACGATACGATACGATACGATACGATACGATACGATACGATACGATACGATACGATACGATACGATACGATACGATACGATACGATACGATACGATACGATACGATACGATACGATACGATACGATACGATACGATACGATACGATACGATACGATACGATACGATACGATACGATACGATACGATACGATACGATACGATACGATACGATACGATACGATACGATACGATACGATACGATACGATACGATACGATACGATACGATACGATACGATACGATACGATACGATACGATACGATACGATACGATACGATACGATACGATACGATACGATACGATACGATACGATACGATACGATACGATACGATACGATACGATACGATACGATACGATACGATACGATACGATACGATACGATACGATACGATACGATACGATACGATACGATACGATACGATACGATACGATACGATACGATACGATACGATACGATACGATACGATACGATACGATACGATACGATACGATACGATACGATACGATACGATACGATACGATACGATACGATACGATACGATACGATACGATACGATATGATATGATATGATATGATATGATATGATATGATATGATATGATACGTCACGTGACGTGACGATGCGGAGCGATGCGACGCGACGCGATGCGATGCGATGCGACACGACGCGACGCGACGTGACGTGATGTGACGTTACGTGACGTGACGTGACGTGACGTGACGTGACGTGACGTGACGTGACGTGACGATGCGAAGCGATGCGACGCGATGCGACGCGATGCGATGCGATGCGATGCGATGCGACGCGACGTGACGTGATGTGACGTTACGTGACGTGACATGACATGACGTGACGTGACGTGACGTGACGTGACGTGACGTGACGTGACGTGACGTGACGTGACGTGACGTGACGTGACGTGACGTGACGTGACGTGACGTGACGTGACGTGACATGACGTGACGTGACATGACGTGAAATGATATGATATGATATGATAGGATACGATACGATACGATACGATACAATACGATACGATACGATACGATAGGATACGATACGATACGATACGATACGATACGATACGATACGATACGATACGATACGATACGATACGATACGATAGGATACGATACGATACGATACGATACGATACGATACGATACGATACGATACGATACGATACGATACGATACGATACGATACGATACGATACGATACGATACGATACGATACGATACGATACGATACGATACGATACGATACGATACGATACGATACGATACGATACGATACGATACGATACGATACGATACGATACGATACGATACGATACGATACGATACGATACGATACGATACGATACGATACGATACGATACGATACGATACGATACGATACGATACGATACGATACGATACGATACGATACGATACGATACGATACGATACGATACGATACGATACGATACGATACGATACGATACGATACGATACGATACGATACGATACGATACGATACGATACGATACGATACGATACGATACGATACGATACGATACGATACGATACGATACGATACGATACGATACGATACGATACGATACGATACGATACGATACGATACGATACGATACGATACGATACGATACGATACGATACGATACGATACGATACGATACGATACGATACGATACGATACGATACGATACGATACGATACGATACGATACGATACGATACGATACGATACGATACGATACGATACGATACGATACGATACGATACGATACGATACGATACGATACGATACGATACGATACGATACGATACGATACGATACGATACGATACGATACGATACGATACGATACGATACGATACGATACGATACGATACGATACGATACGATACGATACGATACGATACGATACGATACGATACGATACGATACGATACGATACGATACGATACGATACGATACGATACGATACGATACGATACGATACGATACGATACGATACGATACGATACGATACGATACGATACGATACGATACGATACGATATGATATGATATGATATGATATGATATGATACGTCACGTCACGTGACGTCACGTCACGTGACGTGACGATGCGGAGCGATGCGACGCGACGCGATGCGATGCGACGCGACGCGACGCGACGTGACGTGATGTGACGTTACGTGACGTGACGTGACGTGACGTGACGTGACGTGACGTGACGTGACGTGACGTGACGTGACGTGACGTGACGTGACGTGACGTGACGTGACGTGACGTGACGTGACGTGACGTGACGTGACGTGACGATGCGAAGCGATGCGACGCGATGCGATGCGATGCGACGCGACGTGACGTGATGTGACGTTACGTGACGTGACGTGACGTGACATGACATGACGTGACGTGACGTGACGTGACGTGACGTGACGTGACGTGACGTGACGTGACATGACGTGAAATGATATGATATGATATGATAGGATACGATACGATACGATACGATACGATACGATACGATACGATACGATACGATACGATACGATACGATACGATACGATACGATACGATACGATACGATACGATACGATACGATACGATACGATACGATACGATACGATACGATACGATACGATACGATACGATACGATACGATACGATACGATACGATACGATACGATACGATACGATACGATACGATACGATACGATACGATACGATACGATACGATACGATACGATACGATACGATACGATACGATACGATACGATACGATACGATACGATACGATACGATACGATACGATACGATACGATACGATACGATACGATACGATACGATACGATACGATACGATACGATACGATACGATACGATACGATACGATACGATACGATACGATACGATACGATACGATACGATACGATACGATACGATACGATACGATACGATACGATACGATACGATACGATACGATACGATACGATACGATACGATACGATACGATACGATACGATACGATACGATACGATACGATACGATACGATACGATACGATACGATACGATACGATACGATACGATACGATACGATACGATACGATACGATACGATACGATACGATACGATACGATACGATACGATACGATACGATACGATACGATACGATACGATACGATACGATACGATACGATACGATACGATACGATACGATACGATACGATACGATACGATACGATACGATACGATACGATACGATACGATACGATACGATACGATACGATACGATACGATACGATACGATACGATACGATACGATACGATACGATACGATACGATACGATACGATACGATACGATACGATACGATACGATACGATACGATACGATACGATACGATACGATACGATACGATACGATACGATACGATACGATACGATACGATACGATACGATACGATACGATACGATACGATACGATACGATACGATACGATACGATACGATACGATACGATACGATACGATACGATACGATACGATACGATACGATACGATACGATACGATACGATACGATACGATACGATACGATACGATACGATACGATACGATACGATACGATACGATACGATACGATACGATACGATACGATACGATACGATACGATACGATACGATACGATACGATACGATACGATACGATACGATACGATACGATACGATACGATACGATACGATACGATACGATACGATACGATACGATACGATACGATACGATACGATACGATACGATACGATACGATACGATACGATACGATACGATACGATACGATACGATACGATACGATACGATACGATACGATACGATACGATACGATACGATACGATACGATACGATACGATACGATACGATACGATACGATACGATACGATACGATACGATACGATACGATACGATACGATACGATACGATACGATACGATACGATACGATACGATACGATACGATACGATACGATACGATACGATACGATACGATACGATACGATACGATACGATACGATACGATACGATACGATACGATACGATACGATACGATACGATACGATACGATACGATACGATACGATACGATACGATAGGATAGGATAGGATATGATACGATACGATATGATATGATATGATATGATATGATATGATATGATATGATATGATATGATATGATATGATATGATATGATATGATATGATATGATATGATATGATATGATATGATATGATATGATATGATATGATATGATATGATATGATATGATATGATATGATATGATATGATATGATATGATATGATATGATATGATATGATATGATATGATATGATATGATATGATATGATATGATATGATATGATATGATATGATATGATATGATATGATATGATATGATATGATATGATATGATATGATATGATATGATATGATATGATATGATATGATATGATATGATATGATATGATATGATATGATATGATATGATATGATATGATATGATATGATATGATATGATATGATATGATATGATATGATATGATATGATATGATATGATATGATATGATATGATATGATATGATATGATATGATATGATATGATATGATATGATATGATATGATATGATATGATATGATATGATATGATATGATATGATATGATATGATATGATATGATATGATATGATATGATATGATATGATATGATATGATATGATATGATATGATATGATATGATATGATATGATATGATATGATATGATATGATATGATATGATTTGATATGACATGATATGATATGATATGATATGATATGATATGATATGATATGATATGATATGATATGATATGATATGATATGATATGATATGATATGATATATGATATGATATGATATGATATGATATGATATGATATGATATGATATGATATGATATGATATGATATGATATGATATGATATGATATGATATGATATGATATGATATGATATGATATATGATATGATATGATATGATATGATATGATATGATATGATATGATATGATATGATATGATATGATACGTCACGTCACGTGACGTCACGTCACGTGACGTCACGTCACGTGACGTGACGATGCGGAGCGATGCGACGCGACGCGATGCGATGCGATGCGACGCGACGCGACGTGACGTGATGTGACGTTACGTGACGTGACGTGACGTGACGTGACGTGACGATGCGAAGCGATGCGACGCGATGCGACGCGATGCGATGCGATGCGACGCGACGTGACGTGATGTGACGTTACGTGACGTGACGTGACATGACATGACGTGACGTGACGTGACGTGACGTGACGTGACGTGACGTGACGTGACGTGACGTGACGTGACGTGACGTGACGTGACGATACGATACGATACGATACGATACGATACGATACGATACGATACGATACGATACGATACGATACGATACGATACGATACGATACGATACGATACGATACGATACGATACGATACGATACGATACGATACGATACGATACGATACGATACGATACGATACGATACGATACGATACGATACGATACGATACGATACGATACGATACGATACGATACGATACGATACGATACGATACGATACGATACGATACGATACGATACGATACGATACGATACGATACGATACGATACGATACGATACGATACGATACGATACGATACGATACGATACGATACGATACGATACGATACGATACGATACGATACGATACGATACGATACGATACGATACGATACGATACGATACGATACGATACGATACGATACGATACGATACGATACGATACGATACGATACGATACGATACGATACGATACGATACGATACGATACGATACGATACGATACGATACGATACGATACGATACGATACGATACGATACGATACGATACGATACGATACGATACGATACGATACGATACGATACGATACGATACGATACGATACGATACGATACGATACGATACGATACGATACGATACGATACGATACGATACGATACGATACGATACGATACGATACGATACGATACGATACGATACGATACGATACGATACGATACGATACGATACGATACGATACGATACGATACGATACGATACGATACGATACGATACGATACGATACGATACGATACGATACGATACGATACGATACGATACGATACGATACGATACGATACGATACGATACGATACGATACGATACGATACGATACGATACGATACGATACGATACGATACGATACGATACGATACGATACGATACGATACGATACGATACGATACGATACGATACGATACGATACGATACGATACGATAGGATATGATATGATATGATATGATATGATATGATATGATATGATATGATATGATATGATATGATATGATATGATATGATATGATATGATATGATATGATATGATATGATATGATATGATATGATATGATATGATATGATATGATATGATATGATATGATATGATATGATATGATATGATATGATATGATATGATATGATATGATATGATATGATATGATATGATATGATATGATATGATATGATATGATATGATATGATATGATATGATATGATATGATATGATATGATATGATATGATATGATATGATATGATATGATATGATATGATATGATATGATATGATATGATATGATATGATATGATATGATATGATATGATATGATATGATATGATATGATATGATATGATATGATATGATATGATATGATATGATATGATATGATATGATATGATATGATATGATATGATATGATATGATATGATATGATATGATATGATATGATATGAATTGATATGACATGATATGATATGATATGATATGATATGATATGATATGATATGATATGATATGATATGATATGATATGATATGATATGATATGATATGATATGATATGATATGATATGATATGATATGATATGATATGATATGATATGATATGATATGATATGATATGATATGATATGATATGATATGATATGATATGATATGATATGATATGATATGATACGTCACGTCACGTGACGTCACGTCACGTGACGTGACGATGCGGAGCGATGCGACGCGACGCGATGCGATGCGATGCGACGCGACGCGACGTGACGTGATGTGACGTTACGTGACGTGACGTGACGTGACGTGACGTGACGATGCGAAGCGATGCGACGCGATGCGACGCGATGCGATGCGATGCGATGCGACGCGACGTGACGTGATGTGACGTTACGTGACGTGACGTGACATGACATGACGTGACGTGACGTGACGTGACGTGACGTGACGTGACGTGACGTGACGTGACGTGACGTGACGTGACGTGACGTGACGTGACGTGACGTGACGATACGATACGATACGATACGATACGATACGATACGATACGATACGATACGATACGATACGATACGATACGATACGATACGATACGATACGATACGATACGATACGATACGATACGATACGATACGATACGATACGATACGATACGATACGATACGATACGATACGATACGATACGATACGATACGATACGATACGATACGATACGATACGATACGATACGATACGATACGATACGATACGATACGATACGATACGATACGATACGATACGATACGATACGATACGATACGATACGATACGATACGATACGATACGATACGATACGATACGATACGATACGATACGATACGATACGATACGATACGATACGATACGATACGATACGATACGATACGATACGATACGATACGATACGATACGATACGATACGATACGATACGATACGATACGATACGATACGATACGATACGATACGATACGATACGATACGATACGATACGATACGATACGATACGATACGATACGATACGATACGATACGATACGATACGATACGATACGATACGATACGATACGATACGATACGATACGATACGATACGATACGATACGATACGATACGATACGATACGATACGATACGATACGATACGATACGATACGATACGATACGATACGATACGATACGATACGATACGATACGATACGATACGATACGATACGATACGATACGATACGATACGATACGATACGATACGATACGATACGATACGATACGATACGATAGGATAGGATAGGATATGATATGATATGATATGATATGATACGATATGATACGATATGATACGATATGATATGATATGATATGATATGATATGATATGATATGATATGATATGATATGATATGATATGATATGATATGATATGATATGATATGATATGATATGATATGATATGATATGATATGATATGATATGATATGATATGATATGATATGATATGATATGATATGATATGATATGATATGATATGATATGATATGATATGATATGATATGATATGATATGATATGATATGATATGATATGATATGATATGATATGATATGATATGATATGATATGATATGATATGATATGATATGATATGATATGATATGATATGATATGATATGATATGATATGATATGATATGATATGATATGATATGATATGATATGATATGATATGATATGATATGATATGATATGATATGATATGATATGATATGATATGATATGATATGATATGATATGATATGATATGATATGATATGATATGATATGATATGATATGATATGATATGATATGATATGATATGATATGATATGATATGATATGATTTGATATGACATGATATGATATGATATGATATGATATGATATGATATGATATGATATGATATGATATGATATGATATGATATGATATGATATGATATGATATGATATGATATGATATGATATGATATGATATGATATGATATGATATGATATGATATGATATGATATGATATGATATGATATGATATGATATGATATATGATATGATATGATATGATATGATATGATATGATATGATATGATATGATACGTCACGTCACGTGACGTCACGTCACGTGACGTGACGATGCGGAGCGATGCGACGCGACGCGATGCGATGCGATGCGACGCGACGCGACGTGACGTGACGTGACGTGACGTGACGTGACGATGCGAAGCGATGCGACGCGATGCGACGCGATGCGATGCGATGCGATGCGACGCGACGTGACGTGATGTGACGTTACGTGACGTGACGTGACGTGACATGACATGACGTGACGTGACGTGACGTGACGTGACGTGACGTGACGTGACGTGACGTGACGTGACGTGACGTGACGTGACGTGACGTGACGTGACGTGACGATACGATACGATACGATACGATACGATACGATACGATACGATACGATACGATACGATACGATACGATACGATACGATACGATACGATACGATACGATACGATACGATACGATACGATACGATACGATACGATACGATACGATACGATACGATACGATACGATACGATACGATACGATACGATACGATACGATACGATACGATACGATACGATACGATACGATACGATACGATACGATACGATACGATACGATACGATACGATACGATACGATACGATACGATACGATACGATACGATACGATACGATACGATACGATACGATACGATACGATACGATACGATACGATACGATACGATACGATACGATACGATACGATACGATACGATACGATACGATACGATACGATACGATAGGATACGATACGATAGGATACGATACGATACGATACGTTTGGAATTCCATCCGGTCCTGGGCTCTTCCTGTTCTTCAATTTTCGGAGAGCTGTAAGTACATCGGCTGTCTCAATTTGAATGTTGTTGTCCATTACTATTTCGGGTACATTTTGTGCAGTCTCAATTTCTTCCGCCTTATACAATTCAGTCAAGTATTCAACCCAGGTTTCTCGTTCTATCTGATTTGTTTCGACCAGATCATTGATCTCTTTTCTCTGGGTTCTGATGAAACGCCAAATTTGTTTCTGTACTCCGTAAAAATCATCCTCCAAGCGTCTTGAGAAAATTTCCCAGTGATGGGTTTTTATTTGTCTTACCAGTGCTGTGGTCTCATTTCGGATTTGTTTATATCTTTCGTAGGATTCTGATGTTCTCAACGTTCTATGGGTCAGATATGCTTTTTTCTTTTCTTTGCATTTTTCTTTGATCTCTGGGCGAAACCATGGGGTCCGGTCTGTCCTAGTGTTCTTATTCCTTTTTACAATTCGGGTGCCTAGGGCTTCATGGGCGGCTGCTCTAATGTTGTTCTTTAGTTTCTCCCAGGAAGCGTTAATATTATCCTCTTCTCCTATTGGGTTTTCGAGAATTTTTTCTGTCAATCTATCTTCGTATAATTGCCTGATTGACGAGTCCCACAGTGATTCGATGTTTATTTTTGTTTCCTCATATACTTGTACTGGACTCTTTTTGGGTATGAATTTCATTCTGATCTTTGCAAGTAACAAACTGTGATCGCTGCCTACATCGACCGAATTCAGAGTTCTGACGTCCAGTATCTGAAGTGGGTGTATGCATCTGTTAGTAACAACATAATCAATTGTAGATCTCTGGCCCTTGGAGTTACAGAACGTGAATTTATATTGGTCTTTATGGTCATAAAAGGTGTTATTGATTCGTAACTCGTTGAAAGTGCATAGGTCGATCATCAGTTCTCCATTATTATTCAAAATGGTTTCATTGAATTTCTGCTTGATTCCAGGCACTATCTCATTTCCGATGCGGGCGTTAAAATCACCAAGTATTACCAGCGGTTGGTCAGTTGGAAGTGACTGAACTATATTTTGCAACTGATCATAGAAATTCTCCCTCTCTCCGCTAGGCTTGTTGTCCTCAGGAGCGTAAATCGATAATATATTCAAGATTTGGCCTTCCGCTTCCATCTTCAAGACCAGAATTCTCGAAGACACGTAATTGCATTCTTTAATATTGCTTTGGTACTTCACAGATACCGCGATTGCCACTCCTTCCTTCGCCCTTGTTTCCTTTTCCACTCCACTGTAAATCACTATATAGTCCATATTATGTACTTGACCTTTACCCTTCTTCTTAGTCTCTTGTAGGGCACATATATCGATTTTGTTATCTTTCAGTTCCTTGAGAGTTTCTTGATCTCTATTGTTGAGTGATTTTATGTTCCAGGTGGCAAAGCGCATCGTACATTTCTTCTTCCAAATCTTTATCCTATTTCATGCTTGGGTCGTCATCCGTGAATCAGTCCGGTTCCGAGGCAGAGTATCGGTTCTGTGAGCTGTGAGCTTTTTTTCACGTCGGGTAGGGAGCTAACCTGATCCGACAACCTTCCTCCTTTTTCCGGGCTTAGGACCGGCAACATAATCACCAAGCTACTCAATCCACCCGGCGATCATGCAGGCGGAGTTATGAAAGGATTTTGTTTTTACTAAAATTCATGAATATTTCATGTACTTGAATCAACTTCAATCGAATGAACTTGAGTCCATCCTGTCCAATATTTTCGAAGCGAATTTTCATTTTACAAAATCTGAGTTTTCTCGAAATTGGCTTGAGATAGAAGGATTTTGTTTTTTTTAAATTCATGAATAAATCTGGGTTTTCTCGAAATTGGCTTGAGATAGAAGGATTCTGTTTTTACTAAAATTCATGAATATTTTATGTTCTCGGATCAACTTCCATCGGACGAAGTTGAGTCCATCCTGTCCAATATTTTCGAAGCGAATTTTTATTTTACAAAATCTGAGTTTTCTCGAAATTGGCTTGAGTGTAATACTGCTTTATTATTAATTTATTATTAATAATGAGATTAATAGGGTAATCACTAAGAAAATTCATTTTATTTGCCGTTTTAATCAGGGTTCATTAAAGCAGTTTTTAACTTTCTTAACTAGGATAATCATTAAGAAAATTCATTTTATTTACTGCTTTAATCAGGGTTCATTAAAGCAGTTTTCAATTTTCTTAATTAGGATAATTATTAAGAAAATTCATTTTATTTGCCGCTTTAATCAGGGTTCATTAAAGCAGTTTTCAACTTTCTTAACTAGGGTAATCACTAAGAAAATTTATTTTATTTGCCGCTTTAATCAGGGTTCATTAAAGCAGTTTTCAACTTTCTTAACTAGGGTAATCACTAAGAAAATTCATTTTATTTGCCGTTTTAATCAGGGTTCATTAAAGCAGTTTTTAACTTTCTTAACTAGGATAATCATTAAGAAAATTCATTTTATTTACTGCTTTAATCAGGGTTCATTAAAGCAGTTTTCAATTTTCTTAATTAGGATAATTATTAAGAAAATTCATTTTATTTGCCGCTTTAATCAGGGTTCATTAAAGCAGTTTTCAACTTTCTTAACTAGGGTAATTATTAAGAAAATTCATTTTATTTGCCGCTTTAATCAGGGTTCATTAAAGCAGTTTTCAACTTTCTTAACTAGGGTAATCACTAAGAAAATTTATTTTATTTGCCGCTTTAATCAGGGTTCATTAAAGCAGTTTTCAACTTTCTTAACTAGGGTAATCACTAAGAAAATTCATTTTATTTGCCGTTTTAATCAGGGTTCATTAAAGCAGTTTTTAACTTTCTTAACTAGGATAATCATTAAGAAAATTCATTTTATTTACTGCTTTAATCAGGGTTCATTAAAGCAGTTTTCAATTTTCTTAATTAGGATAATTATTAAGAAAATTCATTTTATTTGCCGCTTTAATCAGGGTTCATTAAAGCAGTTTTCAACTTTCTTAACTAGGGTAATCACTAAGAAAATTTATTTTATTTGCCGCTTTAATCAGGGTTCATTAAAGCAGTTTTCAACTTTCTTAACTAGGGTAATCACTAAGAAAATTCATTTTATTTGCCGTTTTAATCAGGGTTCATTAAAGCAGTTTTTAACTTTCTTAACTAGGATAATCATTAAGAAAATTCATTTTATTTACTGCTTTAATCAGGGTTCATTAAAGCAGTTTTCAATTTTCTTAATTAGGATAATTATTAAGAAAATTCATTTTATTTGCCGCTTTAATCAGGGTTCATTAAAGCAGTTTTCAACTTTCTTAACTAGGGTAATCACTAAGAAAATTTATTTTATTTGCCGCTTTAATCAGGGTTCATTAAAGCAGTTTTCAACTTTCTTAACTAGGGTAATCACTAAGAAAATTCATTTTATTTGCCGTTTTAATCAGGGTTCATTAAAGCAGTTTTTAACTTTCTTAACTAGGATAATCATTAAGAAAATTCATTTTATTTACTGCTTTAATCAGGGTTCATTAAAGCAGTTTTCAATTTTCTTAATTAGGATAATTATTAAGAAAATTCATTTTATTTGCCGCTTTAATCAGGGTTCATTAAAGCAGTTTTCAACTTTCTTAACTAGGGTAATCACTAAGAAAATTTATTTTATTTGCCGCTTTAATCAGGGTTCATTAAAGCAGTTTTCAACTTTCTTAACTAGGGTAATCACTAAGAAAATTCATTTTATTTGCCGTTTTAATCAGGGTTCATTAAAGCAGTTTTTAACTTTCTTAACTAGGATAATCATTAAGAAAATTCATTTCATTTACTGCTTTAATCAGGGTTCATTAAAGCAGTTTTCAATTTTCTTAATTAGGATAATTATTAAGAAAATTCATTTTATTTGCCGCTTTAATCAGGGTTCATTAAAGCAGTTTTCAACTTTCTTAACTAGGGTAATCACTAAGAAAATTTATTTTATTTGCCGCTTTAATCAGGGTTCATTAAAGCAGTTTTCAACTTTCTTAACTAGGGTAATCACTAAGAAAATTCATTTTATTTGCCGTTTTAATCAGGGTTCATTAAAGCAGTTTTTAACTTTCTTAACTAGGATAATCATTAAGAAAATTCATTTTATTTACTGCTTTAATCAGGGTTCATTAAAGCAGTTTTCAATTTTCTTAATTAGGATAATTATTAAGAAAATTCATTTTATTTGCCGCTTTAATCAGGGTTCATTAAAGCAGTTTTCAACTTTCTTAACTAGGGTAATCACTAAGAAAATTTATTTTATTTGCCGCTTTAATCAGGGTTCATTAAAGCAGTTTTCAACTTTCTTAACTAGGGTAATCACTAAGAAAATTCATTTTATTTGCCGTTTTAATCAGGGTTCATTAAAGCAGTTTTTAACTTTCTTAACTAGGATAATCATTAAGAAAATTCATTTTATTTACTGCTTTAATCAGGGTTCATTAAAGCAGTTTTCAACTTTCTTAACTAGGGTAATCACTAAGAAAATTTATTTTATTTGCCGCTTTAATCAGGGTTCATTAAAGCAGTTTTCAACTTTCTTAACTAGGGTAATCACTAAGAAAATTCATTTTATTTGCCGTTTTAATCAGGGTTCATTAAAGCAGTTTTTAACTTTCTTAACTAGGATAATCATTAAGAAAATTCATTTTATTTACTGCTTTAATCAGGGTTCATTAAAGCAGTTTTCAATTTTCTTAATTAGGATAATTATTAAGAAAATTCATTTTATTTGCCGCTTTAATCAGGGTTCATTAAAGCAGTTTTCAACTTTCTTAACTAGGGTAATCACTAAGAAAATTTATTTTATTTGCCGCTTTAATCAGGGTTCATTAAAGCAGTTTTCAACTTTCTTAACTAGGGTAATCACTAAGAAAATTCATTTTATTTGCCGTTTTAATCAGGGTTCATTAAGGCAGTTTTTAACTTTCTTAACTAGGATAATCATTAAGAAAATTCATTTTATTTACTGCTTTAATCAGGGTTCATTAAAGCAGTTTTCAATTTTCTTAATTAGGATAATTATTAAGAAAATTCATTTTATTTGCCGCTTTAATCAGGGTTCATTAAAGCAGTTTTCAACTTTCTTAACTAGGGTAATCACTAAGAAAATTTATTTTATTTGCCGCTTTAATCAGGGTTCATTAAAGCAGTTTTCAACTTTCTTAACTAGGGTAATCACTAAGAAAATTCATTTTATTTGCCGTTTTAATCAGGGTTCATTAAAGCAGTTTTTAACTTTCTTAACTAGGATAATCATTAAGAAAATTCATTTTATTTACTGCTTTAATCAGGGTTCATTAAAGCAGTTTTCAATTTTCTTAATTAGGATAATTATTAAGAAAATTCATTTTATTTGCCGCTTTAATCAGGGTTCATTAAAGCAGTTTTCAACTTTCTTAACTAGGGTAATCACTAAGAAAATTTATTTTATTTGCCGCTTTAATCAGGGTTCATTAAAGCAGTTTTCAACTTTCTTAACTAGGGTAATCACTAAGAAAATTCATTTTATTTGCCGTTTTAATCAGGGTTCATTAAAGCAGTTTTTAACTTTCTTAACTAGGATAATCATTAAGAAAATTCATTTTATTTACTGCTTTAATCAGGGTTCATTAAAGCAGTTTTCAATTTTCTTAATTAGTATAATTATTAAGAAAATTCATTTTATTTGCCGCTTTAATCAGGGTTCATTAAAGCAGTTTTCAACTTTCTTAACTAGGGTAATCACTAAGAAAATTTATTTTATTTGCCGCTTTAATCAGGGTTCATTAAAGCAGTTTTCAACTTTCTTAACTAGGGTAATCACTAAGAAAATTCATTTTATTTGCCGTTTTAATCAGGGTTCATTAAAGCAGTTTTTAACTTTCTTAACTAGGATAATCATTAAGAAAATTCATTTTATTTACTGCTTTAATCAGGGTTCATTAAAGCAGTTTTCAATTTTCTTAATTAGGATAATTATTAAGAAAATTCATTTTATTTGCCGCTTTAATCAGGGTTCATTAAAGCAGTTTTCAACTTTCTTAACTAGGGTAATCACTAAGAAAATTTATTTTATTTGCCGCTTTAATCAGGGTTCATTAAAGCAGTTTTCAACTTTCTTAACTAGGGTAATCACTAAGAAAATTCATTTTATTTGCCGTTTTAATCAGGGTTCATTAAAGCAGTTTTTAACTTTCTTAACTAGGATAATCATTAAGAAAATTCATTTTATTTACTGCTTTAATCAGGGTTCATTAAAGCAGTTTTCAATTTTCTTAATTAGGATAATTATTAAGAAAATTCATTTTATTTGCCGCTTTAATCAGGGTTCATTAAAGCAGTTTTCAACTTTCTTAACTAGGGTAATCACTAAGAAAATTTATTTTATTTGCCGCTTTAATCAGGGTTCATTAAAGCAGTTTTCAACTTTCTTAACTAGGGTAATCACTAAGAAAATTCATTTTATTTGCCGTTTTAATCAGGGTTCATTAAAGCAGTTTTTAACTTTCTTAACTAGGATAATCATTAAGAAAATTCATTTTATTTACTGCTTTAATCAGGGTTCATTAAAGCAGTTTTCAATTTTCTCAATTAGGATAATTATTAAGAAAATTCATTTTATTTGCCGCTTTAATCAGGGTTCATTAGAGCAGTTTTCAACTTTCTTAACTAGGGTAATCACTAAGAAAATTTATTTTATTTGCCGCTTTAATCAGGGTTCATTAAAGCAGTTTTCAACTTTCTTAACTAGGGTAATCACTAAGAAAATTCATTTTATTTGCCGTTTTAATCAGGGTTCATTAAAGCAGTTTTTAACTTTCTTAACTAGGATAATCATTAAGAAAATTCATTTTATTTACTGCTTTAATCAGGGTTCATTAAAGCAGTTTTCAATTTTCTTAATTAGGATAATTATTAAGAAAATTCATTTTATTTGCCGCTTTAATCAGGGTTCATTAAAGCAGTTTTCAACTTTCTTAACTAGGGTAATCACTAAGAAAATTTATTTTATTTGCCGCTTTAATCAGGGTTCATTAAAGCAGTTTTCAACTTTCTTAACTAGGGTTATCACTAAGAAAATTCATTTTATTTGCCGTTTTAATCAGGGTTCATTAAAGCAGTTTTTAACTTTCTTAACTAGGATAATCATTAAGAAAATTCATTTTATTTACTGCTTTAATCAGGGTTCATTAAAGCAGTTTTCAATTTTCTTAATTAGGATAATTATTAAGAAAATTCATTTTATTTGCCGCTTTAATCAGGGTTCATTAAAGCAGTTTTCAACTTTCTTAACTAGGGTAATCACTAAGAAAATTTATTTTATTTGCCGCTTTAATCAGGGTTCATTAAAGCAGTTTTCAACTTTCTTAACTAGGGTAATCACTAAGAAAATTCATTTTATTTGCCGTTTTAATCAGGGTTCATTAAAGCAGTTTTTAACTTTCTTAACTAGGATAATCATTAAGAAAATTCATTTTATTTACTGCTTTAATCAGGGTTCATTAAAGCAGTTTTCAATTTTCTTAATTAGGATAATTATTAAGAAAATTCATTTTATTTGCCGCTTTAATCAGGGTTCATTAAAGCAGTTTTCAACTTTCTTAACTAGGGTAATCACTAAGAAAATTTATTTTATTTGCCGCTTTAATCAGGGTTCATTAAAGCAGTTTTCAACTTTCTTAACTAGGGTAATCACTAAGAAAATTCATTTTATTTGCCGTTTTAATCAGGGTTCATTAAAGCAGTTTTTAACTTTCTTAACTAGGATAATCATTAAGAAAATTCATTTTATTTACTGCTTTAATCAGGGTTCATTAAAGCAGTTTTCAATTTTCTTAATTAGGATAATTATTAAGAAAATTCATTTTATTTGCCGCTTTAATCAGGGTTCATTAAAGCAGTTTTCAACTTTCTTAACTAGGGTAATCACTAAGAAAATTTATTTTATTTGCCGCTTTAATCAGGGTTCATTAAAGCAGTTTTCAACTTTCTTAACTAGGGTAATCACTAAGAAAATTCATTTTATTTGCCGTTTTAATCAGGGTTCATTAAAGCAGTTTTTAACTTTCTTAACTAGGATAATCATTAAGAAAATTCATTTTATTTACTGCTTTAATCAGGGTTCATTAAAGCAGTTTTCAATTTTCTTAATTAGGATAATTATTAAGAAAATTCATTTTATTTGCCGCTTTAATCAGGGTTCATTAAAGCAGTTTTCAACTTTCTTAACTAGGGTAATCACTAAGAAAATTTATTTTATTTGCCGCTTTAATCAGGGTTCATTAAAGCAGTTTTCAACTTTCTTAACTAGGGTAATCACTAAGAAAATTCATTTTATTTGCCGTTTTAATCAGGGTTCATTAAAGCAGTTTTTAACTTTCTTAACTAGGATAATCATTAAGAAAATTCATTTTATTTACTGCTTTAATCAGGGTTCATTAAAGCAGTTTTCAATTTTCTTAATTAGGATAATTATTAAGAAAATTCATTTTATTTGCCGCTTTAATCAGGGTTCATTAAAGCAGTTTTCAACTTTCTTAACTAGGGTAATCACTAAGAAAATTTATTTTATTTGCCGCTTTAATCAGGGTTCATTAAAGCAGTTTTCAACTTTCTTAACTAGGGTAATCACTAAGAAAATTCATTTTATTTGCCGTTTTAATCAGGGTTCATTAAAGCAGTTTTTAACTTTCTTAACTAGGATAATCATTAAGAAAATTCATTTTATTTACTGCTTTAATCAGGGTTCATTAAAGCAGTTTTCAATTTTCTTAATTAGGATAATTATTAAGAAAATTCATTTTATTTGCCGCTTTAATCAGGGTTCATTAAAGCAGTTTTCAACTTTCTTAACTAGGGTAATCACTAAGAAAATTTATTTCATTTGCCGCTTTAATCAGGGTTCATTAAAGCAGTTTTCAACTTTCTTAACTAGGGTAATCACTAAGAAAATTCATTTTATTTGCCGTTTTAATCAGGGTTCATTAAAGCAGTTTTTAACTTTCTTAACTAGGATAATCATTAAGAAAATTCATTTTATTTACTGCTTTAATCAGGGTTCATTAAAGCAGTTTTCAATTTTCTTAATTAGGATAATTATTAAGAAAATTCATTTTATTTGCCGCTTTAATCAGGGTTCATTAAAGCAGTTTTCTTAGTGATTACCCTAGTTAAGAAAGTTGAAAACTGCTTTAATGAACCCTGATTAAAGCGGCAAATAAAATAAATTTTCTTAGTGATTACCCTAGTTAAGAAAGTTGAAAACTGCTTTAATGAACCCTGATTAAAGCGGCAAATAAAATGAATTTTCTTAATAATTATCCTAATTAAGAAAATTGAAAACTGCTTTAATGAACCCTGATTAAAGCAGTAAATAAAATGAATTTTCTTAATGATTATCCTAGTTAAGAAAGTTAAAAACTGCTTTAATGAACCCTGATTAAAACGGCAAATAAAATGAATTTTCTTAGTGATTACCCTAGTTAAGAAAGTTGAAAACTGCTTTAATGAACCCTGATTAAAGCGGCAAATAAAATAAATTTTCTTAGTGATTACCCTAGTTAAGAAAGTTGAAAACTGCTTTAATGAACCCTGATTAAAGCGGCAAATAAAATGAATTTTCTTAATAATTATCCTAATTAAGAAAATTGAAAACTGCTTTAATGAACCCTGATTAAAGCAGTAAATAAAATGAATTTTCTTAATGATTATCCTAGTTAAGAAAGTTAAAAACTGCTTTAATGAACCCTGATTAAAACGGCAAATAAAATGAATTTTCTTAGTGATTACCCTAGTTAAGAAAGTTGAAAACTGCTTTAATGAACCCTGATTAAAGCGG
This sequence comes from Adalia decempunctata, assembly GCA_951802165.1. NCBI lineage: Eukaryota > Metazoa > Arthropoda > Insecta > Coleoptera > Coccinellidae > Adalia > Adalia decempunctata. The sequence continues at coordinate 34,717 of CATOPV010000037.1, forward strand.
CAAATAAAATAAATTTTCTTAGTGATTACCCTAGTTAAGAAAGTTGAAAACTGCTTTAATGAACCCTGATTAAAGCGGCAAATAAAATGAATTTTCTTAATAATTATCCTAATTAAGAAAATTGAAAACTGCTTTAATGAACCCTGATTAAAGCAGTAAATAAAATGAATTTTCTTAATGATTATCCTAGTTAAGAAAGTTAAAAACTGCTTTAATGAACCCTGATTAAAACGGCAAATAAAATGAATTTTCTTAGTGATTACCCTAGTTAAGAAAGTTGAAAACTGCTTTAATGAACCCTGATTAAAGCGGCAAATAAAATAAATTTTCTTAGTGATTACCCTAGTTAAGAAAGTTGAAAACTGCTTTAATGAACCCTGATTAAAGCGGCAAATAAAATGAATTTTCTTAATAA